>VUQS01032392.1:85125-116190 GCA_015108495.1 Heterochromis multidens | reverse complement strand
AGAGCAAAGAAAACACCTGTCTCCTTATCTTTATGATGCTGCAGAACTGGTGCTACACATGGATGAGGCTTTGACTACAGTAGGAGTTCCTCTCAGCTGCATCCTTTTGTTTTCTGTCCAGAAAAGTATAAGTTAACACCAGCTACAGTGCAGTGAAAAAGTATTTGCCCCCTTCTTAATTTCTTAGTTTTTTGCATATTTGTCACACTTTTTCAAATCATCAAACAAATGTTAATATTAGATAAAGCTAACTCGAGTAAATACAAAATGCAGTTTTTAAATGATGATTTAATTTTTTAAGGGAAACAAGTTATTCAAACCTACCTGGCCCTGTGTGAAAAAGTAATTGCCCCCTAAACCTAATATATGGTTGTGCTACCCTTGGTAGCAAGAACTGTCAATGAGTCTTTCACATCACTGTGGAGGAATTTTGGCCCACTTTATTTTTGCAGAATTGTTTAAATTCAGCCACATTAAAGGGTTTTCGAATATGAATGGCCTGTTTAAGGTCCTGCCAAAACATCTCAATTGGATTTAAGTCCGTACTTTGACTGGGCCACTCCAAAACATTAAATCTGTATTGTTTTGAGCCATTCAGAGGTGGACTTGCTGGTGTGTTTTAGATCACTATCTTATTGCATAACTCAAGTGTGCTTGAGCTTCAGGGCTCAACCTGATGGCTGGATATTGTCCTTCAGGATTTTCTGTTAGAGAGCAGAATTCATGGTTCGATCAATTACAGCAAGTCGTCCTGAAGCAGCAAAGCAGCCCCAGACCATCACACTACCACCACCATATTTGACTGTTGGTATGATGTTCTTTTGATGAAGTGCTGTATTAGTTTTATACCCGATGTAACAGGACTCAAACCTTCCAAAAAGTTATGCTTTTGTTTCATCAGTCCACAGAATATTTTCCCAAAAGTCTTGGGGATCATCAAGATGTTTTTTGGCAAATGTGAGCCGAGTCTTTGTGTTGTTTTTGGTCAGCAGTGGTTTTCTCCTTGGAATTCTCCCATGGATGCTGTTTTTGCCCAGTCTCTTTCTTATTGTTGAATCATGAACTCTGACTTTAACTGAGGCAAGTGAGGCCTGCAGTTCTTTAGATGCTGTTCTGGGTTATTTTATGACCTCCTGGATGAGTTGTCGATGCGCTCTTGGAGTAATTTTTTTCAGGCTAGCCACTCCTGGGAAGGTTCACCACTGTTCCAAGTTTTCTCCATTTGTGGATAATGGCTCTCACCGTGGTTCACTGGAGGGTTATAAAGCCTTAGAAATGGCTTTATAACCCTTTCCAGAACTGGTTAATCACAGTTAATTCATGATTTAACAAGGGGGGAGGGGATTATGTTTGGATACCAGGTAGGTTTGGATAGCTTTTTTCCCTTAATAAATGAAATTATTTAAAAACTGCATTTTGTATTAACCCAGATTATCTTTGTCTAATATTAAAAATTGGTTGATGATCTGAAACATTTAAGTGGGATAAGTATGCAAAAAACTAAGAAATTAGGAAGAGGGCAAATACTTTTTCACAGCACTGTATATACATTCTGTATATGGACATCAATATGGGTTAAGCCATTTTTTATTTTAAATGAAATCTTTGAAAGAAATCTTCTTCGATAGTTGATAGAACAGTGAACTCAGATGTGTACTTTATTTCATGAGAATGCTATGGGAACAGAAAAGTCACATTCTTATTGGGATCAACGTTGCAGCCTAGAAATGGAAGCAAAGAATTTCTAGGATTTACTGTTCATGAAGTACAGATTTCGCTGATGACAAAAATTTAATAAGGCAATTGGACATTTCTGGAAATCCTACTGGCTCTTTCAATAAAAAAATGCTGGAAACAGCAGAAACAGGAAATGACCATCATTAAAGAAAAATCCTCCCTTAACTTATGAAATGGTCTTTTTATAGAAAATTGTTGTTGTGGGAAAAAAGTTATTACAGGAAAAATATAATGCAATTCTCCTACAGTAATATGACAAGAATAAACTGTTTTCCCACTGTAATCACATTTATGTATTGTTAAATCCAGTGGTGGGGGGTAGATTGATGTCATTACTCTGTGGTCACCAGCTCCATCACTCTCACTGTAATAGTCCATAAAATTCTAGTGCAATCATCTCTCTTAGTACAGTAATGTTGCAATGCCTTTGATAAACAATGGTATGACACACACGAGATGATACGTTTTGGGGTTGTGAAGCAAGACCGTCTTGTCTCAGACAAAATAATAGCACTGGATGCCGCACTGTACTCCCTTTCATAGCGGGAATGAAAATGAATCAGGGCAAAAGATAAAAGCTTGACAAGCACCACAGTCAATCCCTCAGTTTAACAGCCAGAGAATTCACTACTGAACAAATGAAAGTGGGCTGCTGGGAAGAGGGGAATAGCATTATTGTGAAAAGGGATGACATTGTGTGAGCATTTTGTGCATCTTTGTTGCCACTCACACTTTCTCATTCACAGAGGGAAACAAAAAAGGAGCTGTGCATGTGCTGAGAGGATATGGGCTTTGAACACAGAGAGGACATGTCATCTTCAGACCTTCCTCAAAGCAGGCAGATTTGACTGAATAAACCGCCCTGACTCTCTGAAGTCTGTTGCCCCCCTACTCTGAGTGGAATCATTCTATTATTCTCCACAACTCAGTGACTGTGTACAGATCTGCTTGGCAGTGATGCAGTGACTTATAATTAGTAAGTAAGTCTAACATCAGCATTTCACAAAAGACATGTTGCTGTCTCTTGGGCTGCTGACCTAATCGCTGGAGCTAGCAATGAGAGGACTAATCCATCAATGTGACACCACCAGTCCCCTGTGCCCACCACCTTCACCACCAACTTCTACACACACCTACAGGAGTGGACATCAAGCAACAACGACACCAAGATACGGAATCTGAACCAGTTTCTCAAGGTCAGAATGGGTAAAAGATTTCTGCTTAGGTATAATGTTCTTTTCCTCTAATCAGAGCACCACCTGTTTACAGATCTCATCACAACCCCCATATGGAGGAGACCCCTGAATGACTCACCTGCTCACACAGAACACAGCCTCGAACACAGATCTAATCAGGAGATATACCCATCATTGATTTTCAGCTATGAAATTTTAAACAGGATTGAAGTTGTCTGAGGCAAGGAGACAGGAGAAAAGAAAAGAAATGGGATGAAGAGACCATGCAAGGAAATGAGAACGATGTGCATGATGATATAAGATTTTTTACTTTTTCTTAAAAGTAATGGCAAAATATGCACAGTGTTGTTTCCATGATGGAATTTAATGGATTTTTCGTATACTTTTTTTTTTTGATAAATGGAGTAAATGTTCTTGGTTCAGTATCAGTTTTAACTTTGTTCTTCAACTTCAGTTCCTTGATATCTTTTATGACTAAAACTGCAGTTAAATTAGGTAAAAATCACCATGTGACACTAATGCCCAATTTATGCTTCAGCGGGAAAACTACATAGTAACCTACGACGTAACCTGACGTGCACCTCCCAAGAAATGTAACTACACATGGGGTCGATGCGTGTGATTGGCCTGTTCAGCAACATTGATTCCTCCTGTGCATGTTAAATATTTATATATTTTATAGCCACAGTTTTTGAATTTATCAGTTAGAGAAAAACATTCTTCGCCTCAGTATAAAAATAAAAACCATAGCATCAATATAAGGACTCACAAATGTATGCAGATTCCTGGTGGGAGATTGCAGAAACTATTGGAATGGACGTAAGGAATTGTACAAAGAAGTGGAAAAACCTTAGTTTACCTCTGAAAACCCCCCCCCAAAAAACCAAAACCTGACCACAACAAAGAGCTGGGACCCAGGAGGAAAAAAAGGCCCAGCATTTAATTTTTTTTCTATTGGCTGGCAAAGCATATGAAACATTGTGACATGGCCATGTAATGTACCACACACAAGCACAAATGTGGGCAACAACGTCGGCCACTTACATTGGTTACGTCGTAGGTTCTACAAAGGTTCCCTGCAGAAGTCTAAATCAGGCCTAAGGGTGTGGATGTGAGTGTGAATCTGTCTCTCTGTGTCAACCCTGTTTTACATCGGCAACCTGCGTATACCAGATCTTGTCCTGTGACAGCTGCAATGGGCTCCAGCCTCCCCATGACCCTAAGTTAAGAAAATTGATCAATAACAGTACGTGCACCAATTAATTATTATTATGTATTTTTTTTGTGTGTATAAAATATTCAACTCAAGCTCATTAATGCTCTGAGACTGTCACTGGTCTCAGCACGTCTTTGAGACAACAGAAGGATTAATGTGCAGTCAGCCTGGCTGCTGATATTAAGTTCAAACAGAGATGACTGGATTCATCCCTCAAGGGACCTCCTAATGATGGACATTAAAAATAATTAACAAAGACAAAACAGTCCTGCTTGAAATCAACCCTCCTTAAATACATGTTACTCTGTGAACTGCACTGAAGCTGTTCAGGTTTGATTATCATGATTGGCATGGCATATATGGATATGTTAAATATCATTAAAACACTTTCAAGATGTTGTGGGTACTGCTTAGCATTCAGTGTGGATTGTTAAAATATGATTTAAATTTAAAAGAGGTTGCTTATTCTTTTCAGAATTTAAGATTTAAAGTGGCAGCTGTCCGGTGCATTGGCGCTTTATCTGTGTTGTAAATCATCTTCATTTAAGCCAACATGCCATAAGTTAGTGGCTTTGCATTCAGATACTGCAGCTTTACAATTTCATTGAAAGATTTTTTTTTAAAACCAGGCCATAACAATAGTTAACTCATAACACATCATATAATAGTTCAGTTTTAATCACAGAGTTAATTTTAATTTGCTCTAATAATACATACACTGCTTGATATTTTGCTTACTTACTGTATTTTTCATTTGGTTTTAACCCAGAAGATATTTCCTCTGAGATGGTTGACTGATTCAAGTCTATGGATTCTCTTTAGTTTGATAATGGACAAGTTGTTACCAAGACTGTAATAACACTTGTGCCTCTCCAGTATTGCATGGAGAATTAAACAATAAATCACATCAATTATGTCCAACATAACTAAACCAGTCACTGGTTGTGTTCTTATTCAATTAACTTCCAGGGTTAAGATCTGTGTAAATGTAACAATAGATTTCTTAAATAGCACATACACAAAACCGAATAATAAAGGAGCTAGCATTAACAATAGCTTGTTTCTAAAATAAAACCTGGCTATTGAAATTTCACAGTAGACCACATTAAACAGAAAAAGTAGAGTGTAACTAGAGAAGGTCAGCTTACAGAAGTGGTTTGTATGACTCTCACAACATAAAATTTATAGGCCATTGGGGAGTGTTAGTCAAAGTTACATGTCCAGTGGACAGCAGCTTCATATTTCCTTAAAGCCTCTTTTCAGATCCCACACTGTATATGAATGTCAGAGACATCAGTCTGCTTTGCTCTGGGGAGGAGTGGGACGGTGCCAAAGGTGCAGTGGATCTCTGGTTAAATTCAGTACCAGAGACAGAGAGAGAGAATGGAAGGGGTGGAAACCAGAGAGGGCTCTTTTTCCTCCTCTGGGTCCCAAAAGAAAGGATGCATTGGCACTAGCAAGCTGCAGACCCCCTCAGATAATTAAAAGTGAGGTATAAATCAGTGTGTAAGCAGTAATCACACAGACTCCTGCCAGCTCCCCACAACAATCATAAATCTAAAGGAAAACAAAGCTTCAGCACTAACAAAGGCTCTGCAATCCCCATTGATTTGGGGTTGGATATGCATTTCATAGAAACCACATTGCCCCTCTATTGTGGAAATAATACATCTGTAACACTGGGGTCATGGTTTTTAGATTTAAATTGATTTAAATGGATTAAGTAGCAAGTAAACGCTCTTGTACATAACTACAGAGTAATTTCAGGTCTAATATTGCACGTGAACTCCTAATCCCCTTGGCCTGTGTTAAATAAATTTTTTGAAGAAGTGAAAAAGAGAGAAAATGACACTACTTTGCATTTTTGACAGGAACAAGTAAAACCCAAATGAAGACAATGTTAGTCATCCTCAGTGTGAGGATGGAGAGGTGGCTGAAGAGCACCACATCATGCATATATTGATTTGTAAAAAAAAAAAACAAATTGTGAAAAGTGTGAAAAATGAAAAGAAGTTATTGATTCTTACTGAAGTCACGCTGATTAAAGCCTGAGTGGAGAGGGAGGTCAATAATGGTGCACCAGTGAATGCATCCTGATAAGGTCAGCAAGAGGTTCAACAATACACTGTGAGTGGAAAAAACCCCAAAAACCAAACTAAAACCACTAATTTAATCACATTTGCTTGGCTACCATTACAAGACTGATTTCAAAACATGAACGATAATATCGAGATCAAATAAAACAAGTCTAACGTTTCTTGGTTCTTTGATTTTACCTGTTACTGAAAGAGAGTCAGTGACTAGGACCTCCAGGATCAGGATCAAAGCTAGTCTCATGTGTTGATCTGTCAGCTGTAAAACACTATGCCTGAGGACTTATGCAGCTTACAGTGAAGAAATGAGTCCCTCCTCCCTCTGTCATGCAATGAAATCAAGATGAAAAGCTTAATACCTTGAAATCTCATGAAATGAAAGCCAGGAGTTACAGGCAAAATCTGGTGAGAGTTACTAACTGGAAAACAAGACTTTTAACAAGCAGGAGCCTCAGTGTGATGAAAAATAATTAAAAGCCTGTCTTAATAAGCTGGCTGTTTTGGTTTCTGAAATGTAAAACAAGTAATTGGATCCATTACTTTATAAGCCACATAACATAACCTCAAGCATTAAGCAAAGCTGGGTATTATTACAGCTAAACAGAGAAAAACACACAAAAACCTTCATATATTAGACCACTTGGCAATAAAGAAGAGACGGATTATAGCACATTCGAGCCATCAGAACAAACATGTTGTGTACTTATCCCCCTGCTAATCTACAGGGATCAAAGCTTGTTACTGAGATTACCTGCTAATCAGAAAAAAAAAAAAAAAAAAGCTCAAGTGGAGCCAACAGACAATGATTTTATTCAGTGGTGTGTGTTCAAGACCTCATGTGATCAATAAGGCAGTAAGCGTACATTTAAATCACAGCACCCCCTGTTCTTGGGTAAACATCCAAGTGAATGGGAAGAACAACAATAGTAAAGCCAGTGTTTTTTCAGTCAGGCCTACGATTTTAAACAATAATGACTTTTTAATGTGGACCTGTGATTACACTGTCACGGTGAAATATGGGTCTTCTTGACTGCATTGGAAATGAGGGCCTAAACGTGAATTACTACTCCAGCATAGATTACAGCAGTGCACCAGGTAAGGCAATCTTCATAAATTCAAATCTAATCTTAACAGAGCCAGCAGTGTCAGCCCTCTGGAGAAGGACTTTACTGAGGGGACGCATGTCCAGAGGAGACAATGCCAACACTCATTCACTACTTAGGTAAGCTGAAAGAAGGGACCAAACAGTCGAAAGCTTAGAGAAATAGTTTGACATTTTTGTGAATGCATGATTGCTATCAAGGCAAGGAAAGTCTCAAAAAGGAAGGGAAAGCAGTTTAAGGATGTACAGAAAAATTAGATTTTAGGGCTAAAAATCTTTGAACATCATACATCTGTTAGTGTATTTTTTTTGCTATGATGAATGGCAGACAAGGACAGAGACAACTTAATGAGCAAATGGGAGTCAGTTCCCAGTATTCTTTAGCAATCTGTTTTCAGTAATTGTCCAGAATTATTTGTTGTTCCTTTTTGTCCAGGATATGTGTCAATAATAATTCTTTTCCACATTAAGCAGTGACACAGTGGTGACAAATCATAGGGATGTGTAGTGAAGCAAAGAAGTGGCATCTGTCAGCACTTTGTCAGGGGCTGCAGTTCTGGTTTATCTATTCCCTGCCTGCGAATACAAGTGATCACAGTTTGATGGCTCAAGCCATGCTGCTCACAGGGATATTTCTTATTCAAGTAACAATGCTGTCATTGACGTTTTTGAGCCTGTGGGGCACTGCAGTTATGATAGCGCAGTTCTTATTAGCAGCAGACATGTTGACAGAATTCTTATCATTAAGTCAACAGCATCGATATCTCAGCACATATATGTGAGGAGCAGCGCACCTCTCTCCACAGCATTAATTCTTAATACCCACTTCACATTTAGCACTAAAAGGAAAAGACTCTTTAGGACACAGAGGCAGCAGATTTTGTATTTTCTTTCTGAGAATTTGGACATTTAGTGAACCAATATGAAGTCCATGTTTATGGTAAAAATGTTGCATATTATAGGAGTTTAAAGGCTGATAGCAATATTGCAAAGACAAAATGAGTTATTATAAAGGACTTGTTTGACATATGGAAGTTAACTTATTTTCTAACCTTCTTGGAAGGATTTCCACTTGGCTCTTGCTGGTAATTGAATATGAATCCATGCATGCCTTTCCCCTAAGAAGGTGTATCTATTATAAATTACCCTTTGCTCCACGGATACATCATGCATTAACCTTTGCCAGCTGACAAGTCATTAACTGGCCTTGTTAACTGAGATGCATCGGCAGTCTGAGTTGCATTTACCAACCTTTAAATTCCAATATAACTTCAAATCCTCAAGGGCCTGTTTCATTGGCTCCACCAGGTACTGGACACAGAAGAAATGAAAATAGTTGGGGGATTTTTGGCACTTTCAGTACCCACTGGTCAAAGAAAGGCATATATTTCTAAACCCCCTCACCCCATGACACTGACACAGTAAAAGGTCAAAGCCCCTGAGCGTGCCACTGAGCTGGCAGAGGAAAGTGCAGCACCAGCTTTCATGCCTCACCGCTCCCCTACCATGTTCTCCCCAAGTAAACAAATACATTTGCATGTCATTCCCACCATGCAGATGAGCACAGAGATCACAAAGGAGATCATACAGTGGTGAATTACTGCATTATAGTGTGTTTGTGTGTGTATTTGTGCACGTCTGTAAATTCAAGACAAAAGGATATTAGAAAGAGATTAAAGTAGGTGAGTGAATCTGGGGTTTTTTGTATGGAGCAGCACCCAAAGTGCTCCCTCTTTCCATGTTAAGGTATATTGGAGGAAAGCATTTTGAGAATAGGGAATAAAGAGCAGCTGAGTGAAAATGCATCTCGTTTGACTCCCTCAAGCCCTCGCATGTCGCCATTATCCTTCTTGTGTATGATTCTCTGATGCCTCATATGCTCTGGAAAAGTGCTTCTCTCATTAAAAAACAATGTGATATCTCCAATTTCTAATTAAATAGGACATTATCTCAAAGACAAGCTGGAGTGGAATGAGGCCCTTAAACGAGTTATGAAAAAGACTAGCTGCTCATTGCCTAATCATGCTTATGTTGATCTCAATGGTGTCTACGGACTCGGCTGATACTCAGGAATAAAGCAGGGTTATTACACAGCTTATCTATCCAACAGAATGGTTTTGTTTTCTCAAGATCTATTAGTAATTTGAGAAGTGCTTCTTTGCAGAAGATAAAGCCCATGTGGTTTGTGGCATTTGATGGAAAATGAGCCACGGTATAAAAAGGCCTTTGTTTTTTTCTCTGCTCCCCAAATGATTTTCAACTTTTCACGGTTTCATAAAACAGAAAGTGTATTTTTGACACAGCTCATCCTTCATATGTATAAAATTAATGAGTGGCAGGAAAAAAATAGCCTGTCACCTTTACTTAAAAGTGCAGATCAAAAAGAAAACACTCTTAGCAAAACAGCTTAAAGGTGAACAAACATTTCACTACAATAAAATACAGTACAGAGTATTGTGTGAATCAGATCACACATCAAAAATGTACCGAAAGCAAAAGCAGGGTTTTCTCTGGGTTCTCTTCGACATCCTTTGCTGTCCTCATCTATTATTGATTTAATCTTTGTGAAAGTGTATAAATGTGTGTGTCAGTCTGTCCACACAGGCATCTCAATGATGTCATTTGTTTCCAGCAAACAACCTGCTGTTCTCTGGGAGCAGGTGGTATTTACTAGTTTTCCAGGACAGTGCTCTAACACACTGTAGAAGGAGCATCCTGTTGCCACTGCCTCTGCCCTGCTGACAGCATGAGCAGCTCACTGGCCCGAATATTTTTTACGAACATTAAGTGTTTCGCTGTCAGCTCACATCACATGCATGCAACATGATGACCATTCCTCTGTGTGAGTGCGTGTGTTACTGAGCATAAAAGGTCAGTAGCAATGGGTTAAACCATAATCTTAGAAAGACCATTTGGAAAGCACAGGCACAACAGTGACATGCTGATATTTACTATTTGCTTAATCATTTTAAAAGGCATCCTTTACCATGTGAGAGAATTTAATGTATTTCTGTAAGTCAAATCCTTTTGTAAAAAAAAAAAAAAAAATATATACATATATATATATATAGTACAACATGCCATAAAAAGCTCCTCCAGTGTGGTTTAGTGATGTGAGGGAAGCAAGTGTAGCCCCTTCACCAACATTAAATTGTCCCATCTAGCATGCATCAATGATTTAATGCTCTATAAAAATAATAACTACCCTAAAAGGCACCTTTCCTGTCGCTGTGCCATGGAGCCACGATGGCACTGCGTTTCCTGTCCAGCTTGCCATTTATGAAAAGATGACAAGGACACAGCCCAAATGACCAGCACCAGGGCTGTCTGAACCTGATAAAGACACATAATTACAAAGCCTCATTTATCTCTCAGGGTCAGTCCCATCTCTACCTGATAGGAACTTTCATGCTCGAAAACTGAGTTCAATTTCAGATAACATTGTCTCCAGCATTTCATTTAGCAGCTCGCTTACTGTAGATGTGTACTGCAATGAACCTGAGAAATAATGTGCTAAATGACGAAGGGGTTTCATGCTGTCACACTGGCTAGAGTGCTCAGCAATGTCATCACCTCCTCTATTATACCTCATGGTTTCATTTGTTACCAGCGTAAAACCAAGTGACTGTTATTACTGTATTATGGGCTACATGCACATCACTTTAATTTAAATAAATGAATACGCATGGGCTTCTTTTGTAAACACCATCGTTACAAAGACTCAAATTCATAGTAGCTATTAAAGGACAGCAGTAATTAGGAACACTTGTGATTTAAGGTTCAACACAAGGGTAGGATACAGTGCCTTCTTTTTATTTAACATTTTGTTGTGGTTTTAGACTTCTCAGTTCACAAGAAAAATCTGAAATGAAACATAAGGGTTCTGTAACAGAAAAATCCTTGTCAACCTTGTATGGAAAGAAGCCAACATTGTTTCAGAGACACAAATTCTGAATGAGGGATTGCTCTGAACCACAGAAGTGGAACAAAGGTTAACCCAGATGTGAAATGCTATGCTGAAAAATAGATTCAGGGTGAAAGTGCCATCTAATTTTGGCCTTCATGACAAATGTACAGAGGTAATTTTTTTTTCAAATGCATCTGTTTAAATTTTATTAAGGCTGAAAATGATGTATAATAAAGGATGTGGCAGCTATGACTGAAGGTGAATGCCAGCACAGGCAGCTGTAGCCAGTGGTCTGCTAAGCCTCACCACAGCAAATTCCAGTCAGTGCCCACTTGATCATGTTTTTAGCGTTGGTGCCTTTTGGAGCACTTTTAATGGAATTATCTGACAAATAATATGACCTGATGTACCTATAATGCACCCATACAGTCTATAGATGCACCTTACTAACCAAGGGTGGCAACTAATAACTTATCCCAGCAGATTCATGTTCAACATGTTTAAATGTGGTTAGTTTTGGCTGTAAAACACACACACACACACACACTGAAATGACTGAAGAGCTACCACCTTATATATGAGGAATAATTAACTTGGCAAGATCTTGATAAACATTTAAACTGGCAATTTCTCTGGTTTGATCTTTAGCTGCTTTGTTTGTTTGCTTTTTTAAAAAAAAATTCTCAGCAGTGAGCCAATTGAGAAGCAATAATAAGAACATATATTGTATTGACTGAACCCAGATATTAGTAGGAAAAGGGTGGCAGGCGTCAAACACCATTAATAGTTGTCACAACACCCTGAACATGAACTAATACATTTCCTCTCAGCTCCCCTATATGTCTACTGGTGTTTCACTGTTGTCCCTGAAGCAGAGTCTTTAAGGCCTGCAAGTTGCAGAATGGCACTGGATATATCTTCAACCAGATGGGCCTAAGAGGCACTTTAAATGTCATGGATTTAGATGGAAATATACACTACAGACTAGCAAACTGGTGAGTAATGTTAGCAGATAGCTGACACGTAAGTGCTGCTGCATAATATTTAAATAAACCATGGCCAAGAAGCTGCTGTTCTGTTTTAAAAAAAGCTTCTAACATTCAGATTTAGCAATGGGAATCTTTAAAATAATGTAGGACATGCATGGAGGCAATATATTGATAAATTGTTCCTGAGTAGTAACTTCTAAGTTCCTAAATCATGACCCACATCGTAAATTTCTCCAAAGCTGCAATTTATATTCATAGACCTTTAAAATGTCAGTTACACCTCAGGAGGCAGATATTCAAGTCTTATGAAGTCTCAGGGTTCAAAATCCCTTTACAGATTTTATTTGACAAAGGGATTATTGTAAAAATATGACTTAGAAGGAACAGCTGCCTAAAGTCAGGTTTAAACCCAATTTCTAAGGCACACAGCTAAAATTTTGAGTCTTAAACAGTGTTAACATAATATTATGATGTCTGTTCACAAAACTTGGTGCAGCTTATCAACAAATTGAAATGAACACAGTGAGTGTAAAATTATATACAACTTTGACACAAATAATGCATTTGTATGTGAGAAAACATCAAACTAAAAGTGCACTGTTTGCATCAACATTTGACAGTTCATAAAAATGTACATTAAATAATCACTAAAAAGTAGTATTTTTAAAAAGACAATATTTCTGTTTATTTCATGAATGAAATGGCATTTTGAGAATGTGTGAAATTTGCAAGAAACATTTAATAAACATATAGAACATACATTATATGTTAACTCCATTTAATTAAATTTTACTCTATTTAATTAATTTATTTAAATTTGATTCAGTGTTTTGTTGTCATCATTACTAAAAGTGTCATGAAACAGCTGTATGACAGGCAGGATTAGGACCCAGATGCAGGACTCACGAGACAAGAAATGAACTCAAAACAGCTTTAATGCTGGAGAATTTCAAAATACAAAAAAGCAAAACAAGGCAGGGCTGGAGCAAGAAATTCAAAACTAGAAATCAAGGGAAAAACGCAGAAAAAGTGAGCTCACAGTAATTCCTCCAGGATGCGACAGAGGACAAGAAATACACACCAGGTAATGAGGAAAAAGGAAACAGGTGGGAGCACAGCTGGGACTAATCACAGAAGACAAGACAAGGGAAGTAGAACTAAATACAAAGAATCAGAGAGAAGAGACCGTCAAAATAAAACAGGAAATAGCTAACACCGAGACACAGACACAAACCTACGAACTTGACACAGATAACAGAGACAGGACTGGAGGAATTTTTGTATTGTATTGTATTGTAGCTTTATTTTGAACATGTTAAACAAGAATGGAAACATGAAAGGGAACTAACAAACCTATAACAATCATAAGCAAAAAATTAAAGGCTCAAATATCAGAGCAACAGAGTACCAGAGTACCATGATAAAAACTTTTGGGGTTGTGCAGCTGTTATAGTAAAACTTTTGTGCTTGCTGATGTAGCACCTTTGAATGCATTACCATACAACTTACCATCTCGTATCTGTCTACAAATTATATGAAATGAAACAAAACAGGGATCTACTTCACATAAATAGAAAGCTCTTCCTACACCATCAATTATGGAACAAAGTTATTCTCCTGGTACTGCATCAACACACCGGAATTTGCTTCAGGTGAGAGGTGGTGGGCGTGTGAAAGTGCTTGTGCAACTCTTTGGGAATATTAATATTCAGATCATCTACTTTGGCATGCAGCTAAACAGCACTACAGTGATAATCTTTACTCTCACAGTAAAAATGTCAAACACACTGTGGCTTTGTAAACATGTTTTGCCTTTTCAGATAAATGAAACTAGTCTTTCACCATATTCATCTGTATATACATAAACAAAGCAAGCCTGGGGCAGATTAATATAAGGTTGGATGCAATTGCAAATGTCTATGTAACATAAATGCAGACAGTCACAGTTGGTAGCTTTTCACCTTGAAGGAATAAACTTGGAGACAATGAAAAGTTTTGACAAACTTACTTTCTTTAATTTCATTCAGAAGCTGCCACTATATACTTTGTTAGTAACACTACAGTCTCAATGTAAAAGATGACTTTTTCTTTTGTCTTTTATCACCTTGTGTGTAAAAATTTAAAAACAAAAGTACTATTTCAGATATACGAGACATTGCTTACTAATATTACACATTACTGCACTACCAGTTCTACCCCAAACACTCAATTTTCAAACATCAG
This sequence comes from Heterochromis multidens, assembly GCA_015108495.1. Taxonomy (NCBI): domain Eukaryota; kingdom Metazoa; phylum Chordata; class Actinopteri; order Cichliformes; family Cichlidae; genus Heterochromis; species Heterochromis multidens. The sequence continues at coordinate 101,727 of VUQS01032392.1, read as the reverse complement.
ACATACTGTTGTTTCAGCAGTTGCAGTAATGGGTGTTTTTACAGGAGGTCATGGATGAATCAGATTGGAGTGACAGTGTGAGATCTCACTGTATGTGTGAAATGAAATGGAGGTGGATTGCGGCGCTATCTGTGATAGATTAACAGAAAGTGGAGGTAGACTGCCACACTTGTGTCTGGGACAGTCAGGTGTGAAATTAAACAGGACACAGACACTGCCGAGGACTGTGCAATACAAAATGGATCGTCCCTACTGCATGTATAATTGATGCAACATTTCAAGAGTGTGAATTCAAATATGGAAAAATGTTGTGTGTGATAAGATAAGCTCTGGCTTCAGCCACACCTCTTCGGTCAACATTATAATGGACCTTTTGAAATTAAGATAGCCAATTTGAAGCTGTTTAAGGACCTGGGTGCATTTTAGCCTTTAGTTTTAGATTATGAGCAAGTACATACAGTACATATAATTCATACAGTGCTCTGTATATATTGTATGTAATTATTAACACATTTTTATTTTACTTTATTTAATGTAAACATGCTACTCAGTAAAGTTTATAGTCCATCAAATTCATATGAGCATGATGAAAAGGTGAATTGCAGTGAAATAAGAAACCTTTGGCTAAGGTTTACAGAATGTACAAAATACAATATGTGACAAAACAGAGATGGGAAAACATGTTTCCACTTTCAAGCCAATTAGATCAACTCACTGATCCCAGCCCTGGGAAATGAGAGAAATGGGAAAATTGGATTTATGTGCTTATAGCCATTGGTTGCTAGCACAACAGCTGAGGGAAGATAAGGAGGAGAAAAATCACAGAGGAAAATGAATGCAATCCAAAACAAAATGTAGGTGTAGATACAAGTCAGCTGTCAGTAGGAAAACACATTCCCCAGAAGCAACAATCACAATCCATATATCATACTACCACGATCCTGTATGTGTGTGTGTGCATGTCTGCCCTTAGTGTGTATGTGTCTAAAGGGGGGTGAATGCAGAGCATACTAAATTATTGAGTTGGATTTTCACGGGCTGAAGGTCAGTGAGGAAGGGGGGAAAACATGCCTGATGAAAAATACATGTTTTTTTATTGTCTACCATGCCAAGTGCTGAAATATCAAAAACTGGAGATGACTATTATCAGTGTCAACACTACCTAAATCATCTCCCATTAAAGAATAAACAGCAAATATGAGCAACAGGAGTGAAAGCTTGAGCTTCAGACAAATTCATAACAATAACATTCGTGGCGGGACTGGTTGGTATTACCTACTAAAAATGTACGATCATTAAGTATTACTGTGATTTCATTCTCCATTTGCTCATCATAACTGATATTTAAGGAGCTTCCGAGATTTATACATCCTTTGTGCAATGAAACTTTATTCCACTAACAAAGATTTTTAAACCAGGAGAAATCCACTGTGGACTAATTGGATTATCAGTGGAGAATTAAAAAATGATCTCACAGCTTTGCTAGTAGTCCTCTTAATGTGCTCTGCACTCATAAATGTAGCACTGGCCTTCTCTTATGGCCTAATTGATATTTCATTAGAACCTTTCTATTTATGACTTTAATGGCTTTTCCTATCACAGTACATGGCAGGGGTATAAGCAGGACTAGCTGGAGGTTCCTATTCGATATATTGTCAATTTCAGTATGGTTTTAGGATGTGATCTAATAAAAAAAATGCAAGATTTATTTCTTTACCCTTTGGATAGTGGTTTACAAGAACATGCAGTCATTAAACAGATCTAGATGCCCCTGTACTTTAAACACACGTGCAGACACACACATTTACACTGTGCGCACATTTTATTCTGTTTCTTAATCAGAGCAGAAAACTTGTTATTTAGAATTTTTTTTATTTGCTTCTATAAACAAATCTTAGTTAGGTTTTCTTGCTCCATCTCAAGTGGGGATGTGACTGTATCAAATAGTCATACCATGATTATGTAGACAAAAATATAATGGTAAATAACCTAATATCATCAGCTGATAGATATAGCTTGGCTGCACTCAAGGTAATTTCTGAAAATGGCAATAATCTCGTTGACTGTTTGGCCATTATAATACGATATAGTAAAACCGGTGAAGAGATACTCTTGGGCTTCATTCATCAGTGCTTAATTTGATGTCATATATCTCCACCCTGGTTAGGAGCTTTGTCTGAACAAGTGATGACTCTCCCTGCCAGACATGACACCAGCTCCAGCTGCAGACCCCCCCCCTCCTCCATCACTTCCTCTTTAAAGCTTGATGAATGCTAATGGTAGGCACAGAGCTCATATAGCAGAGTCAGATACGATTGTTGTGGGGTTGGATGGGGTGAGGGTTAGTGTACAATGAAGGTTAACTGTTAAATTAGTTAATGGATTTATCCAGCCAGAAGGAATCTTCTCTCTTTCGTCCTTCTGCACCTGTCCTGACTTGACAGTTTGTCAGACTTGTATTTCCATTCTCATTAGTTTAATTTGCTTTGGGGACAAAACAGACAGTGGATCTTTGGTACTGTTGGCCTAATTAGGTGTCCATGGCAAAAAAACAACATGTACAAGTTGCCATGTCGTCTTTGGCAGATACTTGTTATAAGACACTGATTCATGTTGCCTCACCTCAGACAAAGCCAGAGTTACGGAGATGCAGTCCATCACACAGTAACAAGCCCCAAACTAAAGATGTGTCATTAGAAGTGGAGGTCAGTTGTCTAATAGCTTGCATATAAGCAAACCCCTATTTTGTTCAAACACAGAAGACTTATGAGCATGGTTGCTTGCAGGGAGTGTCGACAGTGGCATTACAGTAGGGAGTAGAGCACAAAGCATGGCATGGTGGATTTGCTCTGATCAAAGGGATGGGACTTTGATGAATGCTATTCATTAGGCACACCCGAGTGGATTTTAGGGAGAGGACTTAGAGACATCAAGGGGAAATCAGAGGAAGAAAGAAAAAACAGAGGAGGAATGGGGGAGAGAAAATAAGAAGTGGTATTGGAGGGTTACATTAATAATGTTATGCAACAATATGGAAACATATCTTCTCTACAGTTAAGCTTGTTTCCAGTTCATGTTTGCATTCAGTTTCCAAACTGGCCACTGGGTGGGGACAGCTGTCTTATGAGTAAAAGCTCCCTCTGCTGAATGCTTCATTTACAGTCCACACGTTACTCTGACCTGTAGCATTTCCAGTATTAATCTAAAATAAATGGGGTGGTGTGTCAACGCAAGGAATTATGTGTTAATCTGAGGGAATGAATAATGGGCAGCCATTAAAAAACACAGTCACTCTGTGGGCAAAACCAACTGCCCTACAAGTCCACCTGACTGATAGTTTTATGGATGGAGGCTGACACCCACAAAATGGGGAATGACAGATGAAGTCATCCTCCTCTCATTAATATCTACAACTGGATGATGAGGTTAAATTATGAATCCTCTGTCTGTGCTGAAGCTGCTGATGCACAGCGGACATGTGGCATTATTTTGTAGGAAACTTCAGCTGTAAATGCTTTAATGGGGTTCAGAGGCAGATTTTCTATGACTGCCAGAAGAAAGGGATGCCAAACACCAATCTGTCTCTTGTTCTTGCAGCAGTAATGCACAGCTTGATTGGGTATGCTGCCCGCCTACATCTTTGCTGAAAAATATTGAGAGAGAACCAGATGTCACAAGAAGTTTTCTGAGACAGTGGAGATTCAATTCTGGAGATAGAAAAACTATTTTCAAACCCATTGCTTGGAAATTAAATGGACTGTTATTTTAAGATTCTGCGCTTCTCTCATATAGTCAACTGTGTTCCAGCGCAATTCAATTTCACTCTATTCCCCAGGATATTCCAACTCAGCAGTTATACCGCTTTCTAGGGAAGTCTATTGTGATATTTTTTATATATATGAAAAACAACAAGTCCCAAGAGGATTTGGAATAATTAAAAAGATATTAATAACAGGCATGCATTAAATAAATGTACATGCATGTTTGCATGTGGAAGTCTACAGATTCATTTGGCTTATGTAAACATTCCAATTATTATTAGTCCTGTTATTAGCTTCGTAATAGCTGAGTTCCTCTTGACAGAAGTACTTTAAGAAGGTGTTACTATGGGCCAGTACCGCAGGCATGCAGATTTGTAGTTTCTTGGTGGTTAGGTTAGTTAGGTTAGGTTAGACTGCACTCATGTGACCTTAAACCTCAACTTATTTTCAACTTCTATTAAACATCTTGTTTTAAAAACAAGCGCACAAAGATGAAAGCTTGTCTGCTCAGTGTCCTCAAGAATGAAGATCTGATGAGGACAGGGGAAGGTGTGAAATATTTAATATCACACTCCTATGATATGCACTGGCCAGGTGATAGTTTTACCTTATTGTGCGATATTTTCATTAGCTCTCTCTGCCTCACTTGGCACAAAATGGGGGAGTGTTAAGCAAACAAAATGACAGGCAATTAGCTTCCCACGACTTCAACTAAATTATGTATCAATTATGTGATAATGAGGAATTAGACTCATTCATATGTAGTGATGCAGGAGAAATTAATGCTGAGCAAGTGAGGATGCGGCTAGCTGAAACGCAGCAAATGCAGCAAATGATTATGATGCAAAACAGGCAGAAATGCTCAAAATGAGTACTGGATTAGAATTTCAGTAATTTCATGATGTGTGATATTTGAATATCTGGTGTATAAAACAGGGATATACTGAACATGAGGAGTTAAAAGAAGAAATTAGTGTCCTTAGAAGCAGTATAATTTGCACCACAAAGGCTTTTGCTTTTGAGATTGATCCTTTACACGACAAAAAGGGAGGACCTGAGCCGCCCTCGCCGGATAACTCTGCACCTCTTCATTATTCTTTATACGCACAATTAATGGAGGGTCTTTTTTTTCCTCCTCCTGTTTTAAAGTCCATGTCACGAGTGATAAACGCCAGATGCAAAACGGTTTTGAAATCTGCTGAAGTGGTTTGAGGGATGGGGAGGAAGGGTCATAAACTGTGGAGATTTAAATTTGGATCGAAGATTAAGACAACTAGGGTGAATGAGAAATAGAGACATCAAAAGAATGAGAGAGGAATAAAAAAAAAAGAGGCTAGATGTCTGACTGCAGTTTTTGATAAGTCTAAGCTGAACACATCTAAGCTGTTTTTCACCCACTCATACTTGAATCTCTCTGGTTTATTCCTGTTCATTCCACTATATCCATTTGTTCCACTGTATCTGCATTTAAAATCTTAGACCCACACATTGCAAAGTTAAATTATTACATATTAAATCTAGTCTGATTACATTAGTAAAAAATTTTGCTTATAAAGGAGATTAATCGTGCCAGACAATGAGGGCAAATAATTTAATTCAAAGTTTTTTTTCTGTATTTTGTCACTCTAATCTTAAAGACTGACCTCAAGCATCTAAATCACATGATCTACATTAACCTGCACTGACAGCAAATCTTGTCATTGTATTTGTCGGGAACAGGAATAAAAGTCAGCATTTTCACTTAAAAGGAACACACTGACGTTTTGTGAAATGCACCACTTTGCCATCTTTCCCAGAGTTAGATGTGAAGATCAATATCTATTTCATGTCAGTCAGTACAAAGAAAGCTCTGGGATCTGTTTGGCCTAGCTTAGTACAAAGACACTAAATGGTATGAAAACAGCTACTCAAGCTCCATCAAAGGAGTCAACAACAACTTGTATGTACGATAAGTGTACAATATTTTGCATGCAATGGAAAACAAAATTATACTTTCCAACTGATGACGCTTCAAGTTTGTAAGGCAGTTTTAGAGTTGTGTAAAATGGCTTGATTGTCTTTTGTACTTGTGTTTACTGTACTCATCTTCTTACATGTCTTCAGAGACATTTCACTCATTTGAAAGTGTGGAAATGTTTATACAAAAGTACAAAAACATGTTTTTTTTTCAGCTTACTTATTTTAAGCTGTATATCATAATGCATAGGGAACTGTATATGTTGTCAAGTCAAATAAATCATATGGGATTTTACCAGTTTTCAAAAAAGTTAATGTCAGTCTTTTAAGAAATTCAAAACAAACCTAAACTCATATCAATATTAAATGCCGATAACAAAGTCGATCTTGTAAAAGAGAATTTTTACACGTATTGTAGTCTTTACACATTTATCACATGAAAAACAAATATTTTATGCAGAGTTGTTAGATACTAACTGCATTTTTTTTTTTGTTTTACGTTTTTCCTCCCTACTTTTTCATGATGCCTTCAGAAGCAGCTATCGTCTTTGGAAATTTTATTCATTTCTAAATGATTTTGGCAAAGCACACAACATGAAGTATAATCAAGCGCACTGGGTGGTGAATACCATGGCAGCTATACGCAGTCCCTGTTACATCTTTGAGACTAAGAACTTAAATTTAAGGTGCTGATCCAAACATTAAAAACTCTTTTACAGAAGCAGGACACAGAATAGAAGATGAGACAAACTACATATAACACAGTGATGCATGTATCAACCAGGTAACCTGAATATCTGACATTTTCTTTGCTGTGGAAAACACATTTTTTTTTAAATTTTTATTTATGGTTTTAGCCATCTGCACAACCTCGGGGTTGCTTTTCACTCCCCACTCACATAAATTAATAAATTAATTTATAAGGACCAATTAAGATGATTACTGTATTTATTTTCCTTTCAGCTGTAATAAAACAGGAAAGTAGTAGCCTACAGCTTTACATGTTCTGACATTTTAACAGGTGTACAAATGTACTTATTTTACAAGATTTTCCATTGTGTGTTAAAATGTTTTTGACATCTCCTGTGAAACTATAAAAAATAGCATTAAAATCTAACTGGGCAAGACTTTCAGAGTATGGCTAGCTGTACTAATCTATATGTAGAGATAATATGAATGGTTTATTGATTGCTTGAGTGAACTTAAATTGTCAGTTTCTTCACTCCACAGGGCAGCCAGAGTACCCACTGAATGAAACACAGAGCTGCAAAAAGAGCAATAGATTCACTCTTCTGGTAAAAATCCCTTTAGGATGACAGGTACAGATAATCTTGAAAGCAGACCCTCCACTTTTAAGGTCAGTATCCCTATTCACTGTGATTGTGACTGATATTTCAAAGACCCACTGATGATTTCACCAGGGAGCGAGATTGTGAAAAAAAACCTGTCAGTCAGGATTATGCATATTATACATTTTGGAGACATGGCATCTCATTAAGTGAGCATCTTGAGAGACCACGATTAAGGCAAAAGAGAAGTATGAAAGAGAGAAAGCAGTGCCCAGTTACATCAAGAGATACCAGATCAGCAGATATTCCATTGCAGCGCTATAGCTAAATCTCTGTTGTATATTTCAGAGCTGAACTGCCGGTATTGTGTCTGCACTCATTCATTGGAGCGTAATCCCATATTGAGGAGTAATCCACAGCCTGAGCAGTCAAAGAGAGCTCTCCTTCTTTACTCAGCCAAGCCTAACTGAGGTGGCTGAGGGGATTTTACAGGACTGCCTGTTCTGTCTGAAGGGTCAGTGAGAGGTGAAAACAGACTGGAGTGTTCCGGAGGTTAATAAAGTGGTTAAAATTAACACACATGTAAAGTACAATGCAAGATTTCAGGGACAGACATGGAGAAAGGTTGCAGTAGGACATTGTTGGAATTTTGATTGTTTGGTAGTTGTTGTGTGTTCAGCAGAAAACACAAGGAGCCTCACCAGGCGCATGTTCGTGTCATGCATGCAAACACCCATATTCTTATTTCTAGGCATATGGTAGACTGATTGACTTGTTCTGCATGCATCATTCATAATTCTGTCTGCAAAAGATATATATTCTTTGGGGCAAATTCCCCACATCAGCACTCTGATGTAATTTCCTGCAACGCATGGGACATGCCACAGTTGAACGGCAACCTAAATTGCTACAGGAAGCATTACTTCCGAAAGGTGGCTTGCTAGCTTTCAGACAGGGCTATTAGTACTGGAGTGAGCACAATGATACGGCATCCCCCAGGGAGCAGGTGAAAAGAGAGGCTGTAATGATGACAGTCACCACCACTCCATCTATCTTTACTTCTGCTCAGTCGAGCTGGCACATGTAAGACACTAATCGAACATAAATTTGCATGTCCCCACTTTATTATAAATGTGCTACTTGAAATAAGAGATGATTTAATTTCATATGGGCCTATAACAAATGCTACATTTTTAATAGTCCTGGCCTTTTATATGTGAAGTGAAAAGTCAAATCTGGCACTTGAAAAACACAATTAACTTTAATTGCTTCAGAACCAAACACAGCAGGTAGATGTTTTCAACAAAAGCCAAAAGATTATTATTGCGGATTTTAAGTTTATTTTACTATCCAGATAGGCTGTTGTTTTGTCCTACTGTGTGTAACAATATCCACTAAATACACACACACACACACAAAAACATCCATGACGTGCAACTAAAAGAAGTTAATTAGTTTTTTCAGAATTATCCACGGAAGACAACCTGTGGCACAATGTGTTACTTGCGCTCATCCCTTGCTGCTGTGCCCCAGAAGCCATCTTTCCTTGCCTGGCAGTGACTGCTACACCTGCAACATGCACTGTCTGTCTTATCATCATTACCCAGACACCAGCCGTAATAAACAACCACTAATCCTCTTAGAGCTATACAAAAACACTGGCTCCGCAGACCCATAGCACAATTAACACAGTGAAACAAGAACTCTTAAACAGTTTAATAGACTACTTATTTAACTTGCTAATGTCATTTAATTTGTTTATTTTCCAAAGAGAATCATAATCCATGGGCAGTGAGGGATATTTTCGACTGCAATGCTGTGGCATAGGATAGGATGATGAATTTTTCAGGGCCTGTTCACTCAGAAATTTGGAGTTAATTTCATGGTGTGAAACAATATCTTCTCAAAGCTCTCTCGGAGCCTCGTGGGACAGTGCATCAGACACAAGTGTGTTGGCATTTGTGTATGTGCATGTGTGCACGCAACTAATGACCTTGAGTGTATCCTGCATGTCTGCCACTGTCACCAGGCTGGCACAGTCTTTGATTGGATGTAATTAATGCTCTCACATCTGGCATGAGCTCCCTCATCCCTTCTTAAATTTGGCTCTCTCTCATGCTCTATATACCCCCTCCTTTTAATTTCTGTTTCTCCTTCCAAAACCATACAGAGAATCATTGATTATCTGACAGTACGTATTGCCTCTGGGTGTTGAAGATCGTCTCCATACCTCCCTCAGTTCAACTTACGAGAGGTTTGTGTGTCAGCGTTGATATGAGGAAGTCTCTGTCATTGTCACCTTGGATGATGCCCAGCTTTTGATCTGCTTTCCATGCTAACCTGGCTGCTTCACTGTTCACGAGATGAAACGGCTGTTTTCTGGCATCCTGAGCAAAGCTGGTCCCCTGGCAGTGATCCTTAACCAGTTTGGCCACTCTCAGAAAATACACATCACTTGCTCACAGGAAAAAAAAAACAGATGAAAATAAACAGTTGGCTAGAGAACATCTCCCTCCAATTATCATTTTATCTGATGTGAACTGTGTTACAGACAGAGCAGAAAAAGGAAATAGTTCTGCATACCGACATTTTACACTTTAATAAAATGTCAGATCTGCATCAGTTTTAATTAAATGCATATAAAACGCTCACTCCCTGCCAAATTCTGCCCCCTTAGTTACAGGTACTTTACCTGTCAAGATCTCTAATATGTGGGTAGCAATGTTATCATCTGTAGCTGAGCCTTCTTCATTGCATGAAGTAGCTTCATGAGTTGGATACTAAGAAAAATTCTATAAAGGGGTCTAAAATATGCACTTGATTGACACATACATGATACTGTGCTACAATAAATGCAGAGTCCTAATTTGTAAGAAGAACAACAACAAAAAAAAGCACATTAGATTGTTTTAATACTATTTAAGTTAAGCAGCTAAACATGCTCAACTGCTTAGCTTAAATATGTTGGTGGTCAGATTTATATTTTGTTCTTCATATCTCTTGCCAATGTTGCAAACATTGTAGGATCCAGTATAGCTCAACAAACAGCAGAAATAGTTACATTGTGCCTTGTGGTTCTGCTTTTATCACCCATGCTGTTGTGTAATTCAACCTGCAGGACCTGAGATGCAAAACAAAGGCTGGTAGAAGCAATGAAAGGTTAGTTTAATGTCACATATCAACTAAATGGATAACAAAAGCTTGGAGGAGGCAAACTTAATACAAGAGAAGCATATTTAAATTTAGTCCAAAACAAACATCCAAAAAATACACCTAAATCAGAATCAAAAAACAGGGAAATCAAGGCAAGAATACATGAGAAATGCAGAGTAAAATGTAGCGTACAAAGGTACACAGACAGGTAAATAGACAAACATGCAAAATACAAAGAAGATTAGACATTAAATAGACCTGCACACAAGATAAGGTGGCACAGGTGAAACTGATCAGGGTAGAGAAAGCAATCAAGCTGAAGCTGAACAGGGGATAATCTCTATTAGATGGAGCAAACAACTGGAAATACTGGAGGAAGTATGTCTAATACCTGCTCACTTGCTGAATTCATTGAACAATAACCATGAAGCAACATTCTCACAACAGTGACCATAATGTATATAGTATCAAATACTGGCAAGTAATATAGTGTGTAATTTCTGCACTATACAATAAGGCACAAAAACACTATTTCTTATTCTTCACTGTAACAGAACCTGTTATGTCCATTACAGTTTCCAAGCTATTACTGAACAACAGCTGCTGAATTTTGGGTATAATGAGCAGTAAAATGGTTCCCTTGAAATGCTATATTATTATTCCAAAGTAACTTAAATGGGACGTGTAAACATCCTTTTTTCCTCTCAATGCAAACTCATTCAAAATCATTGTAATGGCCTTAGGGAAAATGCACTGGGTCAGGTTACCCAAGGTAAACTCTCAATGGCAACCCAGGGTTTAATCCAGCCTGTCACAAGCTCAGCTGTCAACACCAGTCTATTGAATGCTGCCTAGACAGCAATGCACCCTGCCTTTTTCCCCTGGCCCCCTCCATTTCTCTGGCTGAGGACAGAGACCAGCTGACTACCAGAAAGAGGGCCATGTCCAGCCATTATCACTCCCAGCATGGGGCCACATACAGACAGACTGGGCGTGGAGCTCGAGGCGTGTTAAAAACACAGTCCTTTTATTTCTGTAGCACACTTATGTTCGTGTTCCTCTTGTTCACTAGGAGAAAATAGTCATTTTTCCACAAAGAATTAATTGTTTTTTATTTTCTGGGGATTTATAATTACATGCAACTACAGACTGAAAACGAAAGTGCTAAAAAACAAACTAAATATTGTGCCTCTGATTTTCTCCTCCTTTCAAAATCCCAACCTTGAGATCTGATCATATTTTGCCAGCTGCAAGGTTCCCCTGGCTTTACTGATATGGATTTATAGTGTTAGTCATATAGCGAAGCAAAGCTAATAATTTAGGGAAGATTGCATCTATGGATTCAGTCTAGCAGGGGGTCTTCTGTGAGCTTGTCTGTGTATCTGGGTATCACTGGAGTTGGGGGATGTACAGAGATAAATATTCAACAGAGATGCACACAGGTGAAAGGCCGTCAATGCATGGCCGCATGAATAAACATCCTCCCCTGGTCTGCTGCAATTACAGCCCGAGTGCAAGTGGTTGAAGTAATTGACGCCCCAAAACGCTCTCAGAGCCACTGGACCAAACTGCAAATTGGGTTTCCACATATATGATAACTAGTGATGGCTTGACCACTGGGCATATCCCTCTTCCTCCCTCTAATTGTGTGTTCGCGTTGGCTGTGTGTGTGCAGTACAATTTATGCAGTATTTGTATATACGTATGAGTAAGTGTGTGATAAAATGAGCTTACAGTTCATCACTGAGAAATAATGAAGGAAGTTTTAAATTTTGCAATAGCTGGATTATACATTACTGGGTACTGTTGGGACAGCAGCTTCTAGGATGTTTTGCTTTGGGTCTTATGTAGGCAGACACCAGGCCCAGCAGGCTGAGCACCAATCCCAGTATGTGTGCGGCTCCAGGCCCACAGAGGCTCTGTGGCCCATAAAGAGGGCTGCTGGGAGTGATAAGACCCAAATCTGCTGGGTCCCTTGAAGCCATATCTGGCCCTTAACAGTCCTGACCTGCAATCAAACACAAAGAAGTCTAAAGGATGCAAAGAGAGACATTTGTCACAGATTTTTTAAAAATTCACAGAAAACTCTGATAAAAATAAATCACAGACATCAACCTTGAAAAGGGTTGGATTTAATGAAGTGAGTTTATTCTGAAAAGACAGGAAAAAGACAGTAGCAATATCATTAATGTTTCAGAGAGAGGAGAGTTGACAATTCAATTTAGGGACCCGGTCTTTTCTTTATCACTGAATGAGAGCTAATACATCAATAGCACGGAGAGTAATTAGGGGTTCTAGGCTATCCCAGGATGGATCAAGACATTAGCAGGCCGAGGCAAAGGAAATGAGCTGAGTCAAAATCATTTATATTGTTCAAACAAATTGAAGCTGAAAGCAGTCATCCATCGTGTGGCTCTACATTGTTCTGAATTAATAATCAAATGAGCAAAAACCTGCATTCCTGTTCAGAACTTCCACAATGACTGGGATTTCACAGCACATTTAAATAGAATAAATAAACCTGGGACATTTCACTAATCAAGCCTGTTGAATTATGCAGTAAGGTGTGCTGCACGCTTGCCATGACCAGCTATACCAAAAGAAAAAAAAAAAAGGACTTTTTTTCCATTTTGTTTATCTGATTATATAAAATGGGGGACAAAGGATGGGCATGGACAGCTGCTCTGTGGTAGCCACACATCTAAAGAAAGCTCTGATGAGCCCCTATGGACACAGATAAAACCAGAGCACACATGAAAATGCAACATTAGTCATGTTAGGTTTCCAGGTTGCAGTGGTATTATATAGATACTAGGCTGGAGGAGCATAACCTGCTCCAAAGCATGAGAATCATGTCACATTGTGTTTTCCAAATGTCTATAATTAATGGAACACTGGTAGCTACATTCTTGCTTACATAGTTTCTTAAGCATGTTTTGGCGGTAGTTTTTCTTTTGAAATGCTAATATGTAAAACTGAAGTGCGTACCCACATGATCACACAGTACACTACAAGCTTATGTTTCATCTAGTCTACCAGCATGTCCAGAAAATAATGCAGCTAACAACTGATCAAAAGAAGAAGGTGGCACATAAATGTAGCCAATCAGGAATACATCCACACAAATATGCACATGCACAAAGCCAGTGTGTACATCATCTAACAAAGGAAAGACATCTCCCCCAGAGATTCCATTTCCAATTCCCACATGACATCCTCCTGGTTAAATGCTGATTGAAGATTATTTAATCATCTCTAAAGAATGTCTGTGCATATCTTAAACCAGCAAAGATTGAAATAAGATTCTGGTCAGGGAGTCTAATTATGGAAATCCTGAGAAAAAATATTGAACTAATCACTTGTCATTTACATTTTCAAAGGAAATTACAAGTTACATCCACTTGATTCAGCTGGAACAAAATTAGGGATGTACAGTATTAACCGCCATGCATAAAAGTCTATACATACTTACACTGATAGGAGTATTTTAAAAGATAACAAAGGAAGTGTTCAGCATCTAAGCCTGTGGCAATTTCTGTCATCTTTGCTATAGAGAGAAGTCCAGAACTTGATGGCTAAATGAGAAGGTGTTAGGTGTTCTGTGTTAACTGTACTGCTTGTCTGAGAGCAGTCCAAACTGTAAAAAACACTTAAGCAATTTGTGTTGCAAATTTAGACCTATTTTTATCTGTCAGTCTGTCTGCATTTTTGCACATATTTCTAAAATTAAACTGAGTTTTTGTTCTAGGTTTTCCCATTTGAGATATATTAGGGGTCCAGACCTAAAGCAAATGAATCTGAATGAATGAGGTCTAAGAAGCTTACAGAGCTACTGCCTTACCACCACCTGGCAGATCAGCCCACAACTGAAAGACTCCTCTCTACAGAAAATCATTCACACCCACAGCCATCAGGCTTTACAATTCTTATACAAATAGCAGATCAGCTATGTCAGACATATGAATTTCCCTTTGGGATCAATAAAGTTCTTCTTCTTCTTCTTCTTCTTCTTCTTCTAACATGCTGGGTTATCGATTGTTTTGATCCAGCTTGACCTATAAAAGTCACAGAATGCTGGCCTCTGCTGCATACCTTTTCACCTTAATGGAAGTACAAAACTAGTAGCATTGTAACGTTGGGTTTCCATTTAGTCAACTCGTTTTATTTTTAAATCTCTGTCTTAAACTTATTTAATTGTACTTCCACCCTTTGTTCAGTTTCCTTTTTGTGCCAGTATAAATCTCAAGTTGTTCACCTCTCACTTGCCATATGATCTTCTTTGCTTCTTATCCCAAGTCAAAGTTTCTTTGATTTCTAGTGTTTCTCTTGTTTTTGTTATTCCTTGTATTTAAACTTTGGCTTCTTTCTGTGTGACCTTTTTGGAGTAGTTGTGGATTTTTGATTTTTGGATTAAAGATTTTGACTTTAGAACTTTTACAATGCCCCTGTGTCTGATTGTTTCAAGTATTTTGAAAGAAAAGACATTTCAGACTATTGGGGGGTTATGCTGCCTTTAGCAAAATAATTTAGTATCACCATTTTGCTTTTCAGTGTCCATGGCCGAATGAAACTCCAACATTTGTATGAATTTTATCTGTCATAAATCATTGCCGGATGCCCATAAAGATGCAGCCTAATAATAAAAAAAAAAAAAGGTAATCCTAGAAAATTCAGTTTCAATACTGTGAGGTGAGGTCTCACCCCCTAAACAGAATATTTTTTAAGCTCTGTCCAAGGTCACAAATAGTGAACTGGTCCTCTATCAACCACCACATGAGGAGGTAAGATTGAGTCTTTTCTGGTGAATGTGGTCCATGTCTGAACCCAATCAATTTTTAATATTTGAGGTAGCTCAGGTGAGGAGAGGGGATCTTGGTGCACATGGGTGGACAGACACCACACACACACATACAGGCTGTCACAACAAAGTTACTTAAATACACATATACTCACACCTACTGTAACACAATCATTTACCTGCTTTCAACCATCGCTTTGAAGCAATGAAAGTCACAGTCTAAAGGGAGAGAAAAGTAATAGGATTGCTCAATTAGGTGCCAAATGGCTTTCTGGGGGCCAGTATTTCATCTCCACTGCCACTGCAAGCAAAGTGGAAAGAGAAGCATAGGCTTGTGAGAGGTGAGTGCAGACATAAGCTGCATATTGGAGAGATTTTATTGCCTTTAAAACACAGACTCAATGCTTTCTGCAGTACTGAGGCTCTCAAGGTCTATCACAAACATTACCCAGATAACGTACATGCTGATGATGCCCTGAATCAACCAAAGCATTCTCTGATGGTATAAAAGTAAGATTACATTTTCATGCAAGGCTGCACCATAGAGTTTTATTTGTATTAATGGAGGGAGGACAAGGGAAACGGTCTTGTGAAGTGACATAAAAAACAAACAAATACATTGAGGACATCCTGTATTTTACAGAAGAAATGTCTCTAATGCTCAGTAGGGAAAGACTGCTGACAACAATGACCACTCATTGTTTCACCTCCTTCCTTTGCATCAAATCCAATTGCTTCTTTTAAATAAAAATAACAACAGGGAGCCAATCGCGGCAAAGGCAATTTTGAGATTTAAGCTTTCTTGTGTAATCACCTTCACACAGACTGGAGTGTTATCCTCAAGAGCTAATCAGAGGATTAAAGGGAAAGTTTCAGAGCTCAATTTGGTGTCAGTGTAAGCTTTTCTTCCAGATTTGGCTGTTTAACAATATGCCCTGTAGAACATACAACAACAAAAAATAAATAAATAAAGGAGTAGTTCACCATTTTGACTCCAATTAGAATGAGGAGATGAACACTACTCTATCTGCAAGATATATAAAAGAAAGAGCAATTTGTTAATTTAGCACAAAAAGGGCATGTCTGTTGGTTAGCAACAGGTAGAAGATTTTTTGTTTTTTTTGTCAAGCAAGAAGTCAGCCGAGCTGTTTTCAACAGTTTGCAATCATCATGTGTTAACACTTATTTATTTGAAATTACAATGTAGTTATATTTACATACAAAAACTTAAAGGTAGGTAAACTAGAATAAGGGGGTAACAATTCAGGAAACAAAAAACAAAGTTACAGGAAACAAAGAAATAATTATACTTTAAGTAAACCGAGCCCCTAAACTGAGTTTTTGCGACTCCATTTCTTGGCTTAATGGGATTTCCGTCCCAACAGTAGTTTATTTACCATATTACTAATTCAGTATGGGCTTGTTATCCAGGCACTCTATGTGGTCTGCTCCTCGTGGTAGACGCTGCCCTAATTGTGTTCAGCAGATCTGTGGTGTAGAATTGCTGAAATCCCTGACTCTGGCAAAATGAGAATATCAATAAAAACAGACCGTGGATGAGCTTTGCTTGTGGCAAAACTGCACAACCCTGGATGCCAAGGTTTGTAATTACATTCCCCTGAATAATTGAAATCGCTGTCCTCCG
>VUQS01032392.1:55234-85105 GCA_015108495.1 Heterochromis multidens | reverse complement strand
TATATATATATATATATATATATATATATATATATATATATATATATATATATATATCATATATTTTACATTCTGTCTCTCTGGCAGTGGTCCCAGAAGATATTTATGATGTTAGAGTGGCACAGTGAGGAAGCATTAACAATCAACAGATGACAATGCCAGGTTGGTCAAATATTTACTGCATTCAGTCCACAGACCTCTGTGCTTCTGGCTGTCACACCTGTTTTCAACAGGCCATGTCATCTCATGTTAGCAGACACTAAAACTGTGATCTGAAAGGCTGTGGTAGTCATCTGTGTACGGGTGAGGTGTTCTGGTCACTCTGACCTCGTAAATTGCCATCGGGGGTTTATGGAAGTGCAGTTGCAGAGCAGGTCTTGTCAGTTCATTGTCACAGCACTATAGCTTTCTGTTTTCATGATGTCTCCTTCCTCTGCAAGGATTTATCTTCAACGTGGTGAATATGTATATGTCACTGAGCCTTTTTTATCCAACTGAGAGCTTAAATCACAGCAGTGTTTTATTTCATCATTATCTCAGATCAAGAACGGAAATTGTTCACACAGATTAGCTTTAACCACACAGACAACAAGGCTTTAGTGTTTTGTACACCTTAACAAGACTGTAGGGATCATTTTGTGGAGGGATACCACCAGCCATAAAAAATAGATGTTTACACAGGCGACATACAGTGGGGGAAATAATTATTTGATCCCGGCTGAATTTGTAAGTTTGCTCACTTATAAAGAAATGAACAGTCTCTACTTTTTATGGTAGTTTCATTTTAATGGAGAGAGACACAAGATCAACCAAAAATCCAAAAACAAACATGTTCCATAAAAGTTATAAATTGATTTGCATGTCACTGAGTGAAAGAAGTATTTGATCCCCAAGCAAAACATGACATAGTACTTGGTGGAGAAACCCCTGTTGGCAAGCAAAAGGTAAGACATTTCCAGTAGTTGGTCACCAGGTTTGCACACATCTCAGGAGGGATTTTGGCCCACTCCTCTTTACATACGTTTCTTGGCTGCTGCTTGGTAGCTTGCAGCTTCAGCTCCCTCCACAGATTTTCTATAGGACTGAGGTCTGAAGACTGGCTAGGCCACTCCATGTGCTTCTTCTTAAGCAACTCCTTTGTTGCCTTGGCGGAATGGCACCATTGGCACCTCAATCTAGTGAAGTCATCCTATACCCTTAGCAGACAAACAGCCCCAAAGCATAATGTTTCCACCTCCATCCTTGACTGTGGATATGGTGTTCTTTGGGTCATACTCAGCATTTCTTTTCCACCATCAACTCTTTGACATCATGCTCAAGGTGATGCTTGATTTTGGTTTCATCTGACCACAGCACTTTCTCCCAATATAGATGCTCACTGGCAAACTTAAGACAGGCCTGTACATGTGCCATCATGAGCAGGCAGGCGCTGCAAGATTTCAATTCATTATGGCGTAGTCTGTTACCAATGGTGTTCTTGATGACGGTGGTCCCAGCTGCCTTCAGATCATTAACAAGCTCCTCACCCAGTGAGGAAAGATATTGCATGGAGCTCCAGACCGAGGGTGATTGATGGTCATTTTATATTTCTTCCATATTCAAATAATCACACCAACAGTTGTCACCTTCTCACCAAGCTTCTTGCTGATGGTCTTGTAGCCCATTCTAGCCTTGTGCAGGTCTACAGTCTTGTCCCTGAAGTCCTTTGACAGCTCTTTGGTCTTGCACATGATGGTGGAGAGGCTGGAATGGAAGAAATTGATTCTGTAGACAGATGTGCTTTATAAATGGTAAATGGACTGATTCTTATATAACGCTTTTCTACTCTACTTGAGCACTCAAAACACTTTATACAACATGCCTCATTCACCCATTCACACCCATTCATACAAGTACTTTTTTCTATGCTTTTTCTACCTAAGTGCTTTCTATCTAACATTCACACACATTCACACTCGATGAACGCATTGGAGAGCCACTTGGGGTTAGTATCTTGCCCAAGGATACTTTGGCATGCAGACCGGAGCAGCAGGGATCAAACCACCAACCTTCCGATTAGCAGATGAGGTATAGCCACCCTTTATACACGTGACGAGTTGAGCTCAGGAGTATCTGTAACTGATGATTGATTGATTGTAATCTGTGTGTCACATGGGCACACAGCCAATCTGTGGGAGCCAGAATTCTGGCTGGGTTGTAGAGGACCAAATACTTCTTTTACTCAATGACATGCAAATTCATTTATAACTTTTATGTAATGTGTTTTTCTGGATTTTTGGTTGATATTCTGCCTCTCTCCATTAAGATGAAACTACCATAAAAAAATTAGAGACTGTTAATTTCTTTGTAAGTGAGCAAACTTACAAGTTCAGCAGGGATCAAATAATTATTTCCCCCACTGTAAATATTTAATTGGAGTAAAAAAATTACAAATGCAAAAGACAGAAGGGGGGAGGGACCCTATCTCTGCTGCTCTTTATTCAGTATTCAGTATTTACACACCTGTAAAGTACTGTATTGTGACACGGTTGCAATGTTATGACTTTGATAAAATTTGTCAACGGATGGACAGTCGAATAAAAACCTACCCATGTACTCAAAACCACCTTTGCAGTAGTTCCTTTATGAGTTATGTGGAGGACCACATTTTGTGATGACACACACACACAGTCAGCCTCACAAGGCCAAAACATTAACAAACACAATGAAACAAAAATCATTGTTTCTTATGTGCCACTGATAGAAACAACATATTAATTTACATCTCGAAGTTCACTGATGCAATTATAAAACCCCAAACCTCCCTAGCCAGGTCTGATGACAGTGAATGAGCAGAAAAAGTGTTTGTGAGGTCTTGCCTTCCACATGGAAATATAAAACCAACAATGAGCTATCACCTACTTAGTAATGAAAATTGAAAAATTGAAAATTACACAAGAAAAATAATAAATCTAAATTATGAAATACTACTTTTAATAAGTAGGAACAATGCAAATACATCTAAAATAATAATTCTTTGTGCAGACATTTACTTCTTACCCACTGCAATGTCTCTGTCTAGAATCTTTCTCCCTGGTTCATCCTAAAGCAATTATGAACACTGTAGCCTGTATGAAGTGCTAATCTCCAAAGCAAATTATCCAGAAGAATACCCTAATTCAATTGAAAGAAACAGCTTTAGAGAAGACCTCATAGCTCACTTAATGACCTGACTGATGATTTAGGGCCTGAATGTGAGTCTAAGCCATAGATTTAATCGCGCTCAGCATTTCTGAAAGAACATCCATTCCACATGCAGAAAGTGTGTGCAGCGCATGTGACCTTGGTTAATATGCTCAGTCTCGCTCACATATGGCCTTTCTTTTCAATCACCTGAGGGATTGATTCCACACTGTGACCCAGAGTTCAAAGGAGGGGATGATTGCTGTTTTAAGTATGTCTCATTACATACAGAGGGGGGTAATGTTCCTCAATAGCATAACTCAGACGGCTAACCCTTCCTCCTGCCTACAGGTGATTTATTTTTTACTATCCCATCACTCATTCAGCCAAGTAGAAGCATGCATCATTATTGCCAAATGGCTCTGGCATCAAGTTTGGTAAAACCAGCAATTTCTGGCAAATTGCAGTTACATTGTTGCCCTTCACTTAGCTAAATGCTCAACAACAAAGTTATACTTGTACAGAGAAGCTGTGAAGCATAGTGCAATCTCATCTTGTGGTCAAAAGCTACGAGAAGGTACATACAATAGCTATGCATCCCAGCAGGTGGCATCTCCCTTTGGAGCTTTCCCGTGGTATTCTCCAGTAGTGTATGTAAACAACAGGCATAAAACAGCAGAAAAAAGAGAGTGTAAATATATCCTGGGTGCTGGAACACTCTTCTGTCCCATACCACACACACATTTGCTCTGAATCTTGGAGGGAACAGCTATTCCATCCTATAAGTAAGTTTGCTCAATGTATTAGAAAACCAGAACTCATACATATTTTAAATCCCATCTCGTGCTTTATAGTAAGGCACTCATTTTGCTATTCACACCAGGGGGATAAAAGGCAGCAATCTCATGCATCGAGCTGTTCCCCTCTGCTTCTCAGTTTGTGCTTCAGCTTTTGATTTAGTGATCAGTGGATGGGCTCCAGTGCTGGCCACAAAGCCCCTCAGATAAAAGAGAAAACAGAGAGGAATAGGGATTACCTCCTTCAGGTGACCTTCCACAGAGAGAGAGAGAAGAAGAGGGCAGGCAGGGAGGAGAATCAGACTCTAGAAAGCTAAGACACATAATCCTACTTTCTCTTATAGTGAGAGCAGAACTATTTATGTATGGGTACGGATGCTGAGGGTATATATTGTCTACAGAATGATGACTGTTATCTCTACTTAAAAATACTGCAGGATTGAATTCTCCATGATTCAGTCCTAGCAGGATTTGGAATGGAACACATTCAGCAATCCTGGGACAACACAACAGTTCCTACATTTGATATACATTCCTGACTAAATACTAAGTACCTGACAGTGGTCTGTAGTGTTATTTACTAATCACGCCATGAAAATGAACAAAGCACACAAAATGTGGGATCATGTAAGTCAAAATAATGTATTGCGTATCTGATCAACAAGCCATAGATCTGGCATCAAGTCAGTTTTACAAGGTCTGTATATGCATCAGAAGAATGCATATCAGTAGGAAGTATTAAACCTCAGAGAGATTTGAATCCATGCTATCTTCATTATCTGGGCCCAGCACTCCTGGCCTCCAAATCTCAGCTCAATAAATATGGATATGAGATGAGATTTATTGACAAAAGTTGGTGAATAAAGCTGAGGTGCAGAAAATTGGCTATGAAATATTGCTACTCAGAAGAGCCGTGATGCCCTATTGTGAAAGATGCGATGAAATGATTTGTTTTGCCAAAGCAGGACCGCAGCCTAATTGGCCCACTAATGCTGCTTTTATTGTCTGGCTTTGTTTTTGGCCTGCTCCCACTGGGAAACACACGAACAGCTCTCAGAAAAGCGAAAGCAATCACTTACAACATGGAAATGACATCAAGGAGAGTCAAAACAAATTTGGAAGTCTGTTACGGTGAATCTACGCCATCGTTCAGATTCATTTGCAAGCCTTATTAGTAGAGAGGGACAGCTAATGCAATTGTGCACGCTGCCCATGATCAGAGCAGGTGGGTAATCTGAGGAGTGGGACAGGAGCCAGGGTTTCATCCGTCCAGCCTCGACTCAGTGGAGCAAGTCTCCTGACTTTGTTCATCAGGCCCAGGAATAGTTATATCACGAGAAGCCTTTCAGGGTACAAGATTAAAGTCTGTTTGTCCCATAGAGTGACTGGGAGTGGACTTTTAACCTGACTTAAACAGATCCATCCATCACAGTGAACCAGCTACTGCCAAGGTTAGGTTGCAGTTACAGGGCTGCTACAGAGACCAAAGACAACTCTGTGCAGCTGCCTAGTATAAATCTCCATGCCTGCCAGGACCCCAGATCCTTTCCTCACTGGTTTCATATGGTATGTATACAGACTGCTCAGTATGACCCCAAACACCACATGTTATTGTAATATATAATGAAATGTAGGTTAGGTGTAATGCCTTTCAAAGTAGGGTGTACTCCGATGACATTTTCATTGTAATGAATAACAATCAGAGTAAACAATCAGTTATTTAGTTCATTTTTCAAATAAGAAATCTGCTAATGTTAAAATATTACCTCCTGTTTCTCTTCCTTTTGTTGTGACAAAAGAGAAAAAAAAAGACATTTCATACCACATTTGCAATGTTTCTCTCTCCCTGTGACTCCTTGGCACACAGCTGCATACTAGAAGAATGTAGGGTTAGTAAATCAGGTCAGGTAGCCAGAAGGCAGAGAGGACAGTGTTTACATTGTGAAAGTATTTGGATAGTTTTGCACCAAGGTGATAAGTGTCTGTTAGCTTGCAGATGCTAGTACAAGTTTCTATCCCCCCTACTCTCTCTCTTTTGTTTTGTTGAATTTGTGAACATGTGCATGTGACCTTCCCCAATCCTCTTTCTTATTAAAAAGCAATCCTAATATAAGAGCTAATATCATTTCGTTTCAAAGAGGGCAAAATGCACCACAATGAAACCCAGAAACAAAACATTCAAGTAAGGATAAAGAAATAATTAGAAACATTAATAGGAAGTTTGTTGATTTATGTTGTGAAGATACTTTCAAGGTCACCCGAGTCACCAGAGTTTAAATATCACAGAGTGGTGATGAGAACCTATATGAGCTCAGAAACCCCAAGTGGCCGCAATCAACACTGAAGATTAAGCCACGGTGAATGTTAACATGTTGGCATGTTGAACCAGAAACACGTAGGAAGGTCTCGACCAGTGTTTGGGGTTCCACTGTTCGGGTTCAGACCACACACATCCCGGTCCTACCAAGGCAGCACGGACACCCAGGAAGAGGACTCCATAACACCACACGAGCCGAGGGACAGTGAACAGACCTAAAGCTCATAAGGACACAAACTGGCACAACCAGGGCGCCGGGCCCCCGGTGCCACAGGACGACACAGTCCCACAGGGCGCCCACCCAAACCCCCATGACAGAGCAAAAGGCACCCACTCTGCCCCAGAGGGCGGGCGCAGAGACCGGGCACTGGGCCCACACCACGCGGGACCGAGGCCAACTGACAAAAATGATTCCAGTGCTACAGCAGCTTCTTGCACTTTTTAGCTTTTAGCTAAACCTTTCACTCCAAGGGAACAAGCTTGCTGCGGGTTATGCGGTGGTGGATAAACCAGTTTCAACTTGCTGTGCAGTGACATAAAGTAAATACACTTAGTGATCAATGAATAGTAGGTTTTACAACCTCTGGACAATATAACCAACATATGCAAAGTCATTTAAGGGGTATTTAATTCTATAAAAGTACTCTAATGAGTTATTTTTTCAGTAAGTAACAAATTACGTTTTAATGGCAGTAATCTTGTAAGGTAACAGGTTTCTTTTAAAAAATAACATTACAACTAACTAGAACTCAATAAAACAAGACAAAAACCACTGAATTCCAATTCAGTTACTACATTAAACTTTAAGCAGTAATTAGACTACTACAACTACT
Organism: Heterochromis multidens; assembly: GCA_015108495.1. NCBI lineage: Eukaryota > Metazoa > Chordata > Actinopteri > Cichliformes > Cichlidae > Heterochromis > Heterochromis multidens. The sequence continues at coordinate 77,996 of VUQS01032392.1, read as the reverse complement.
TCTACATAAAATTTGCCTTGTTGGTATCAGTCTTTTGCACATCTTCTCAGTCCCCACCATATTAAATGAGACTTCTCCATTTCCAATAACCCCCAGACTAGGCTTCATCTCCAAAGCAGCCTCGCTTGACCAGAGTTCCTACACCCAATACTTTTTCCCTACTAATCTCATAATGTCCTCCTGCTTCAATGACCACCCATACCTAACAGCGTGTTATTCTTCCATCCATCCAAGACAGTGAAACCACTTGCCTCATGGCTGCCTTGAGCCTCCGATGAGTCTTTCATTAAGGCAACTGTCAGTTGTGTGGCCCATCTTTTTTCTCAGCCTTTTTGTGCTCTGAGGGCACTGCCAAATTGTTCAAGGATGGATGGCCTGTCAGGAGCATCCAGAGGAAATAGAAACATCCCTATCCATCAACGGGGGCCCTTGACACACACAAAGAAACACAAATGGAGATATACACTGAAAGAGAACACATACAATCAGACATGCATCCTGTCTGCATGTAGCATCATTGTTCCTGCTGAGTTTCTTAGGCCCTGACTATTCTACTAAGACCTGGCTTTATATTCATTGTACTGACTAGCAGGTTCTCTGCCTTATACAGCTCTCCATGGCAGCATCTTAGGCCTATGTCACACGGCACTCCCCCCTCTAGTCTAGTCAACTGATAAACTAATCATAGCAATAATTAATAAGAAATAGTGTTTCTTGTTGAGAAGAAACAGCTATTTGTTTGATAATCTAAGAGCTATCACTGTAAAGCACTGAAATAAATAATTAATTAATAGCAGTGCTGTAGAGTACACACAAAATCTAACAAGTAATGGAGCTCTTATGAAGTTTTCAGCTCCTTTTAGTGACCCAAGATGAAACAACTATTACAGATACACTGCTGTATTGACATTTGTAATTATGTCATAGCAAGGAACTATGACAAATACTGGGAATCATGTTGCAGAAAACAAAAAGGTGTGTATGGTGTAATGATCAATCAGAGCCTACGCAAAGAACTTCCTGTCTTCTTAGCTTTGATCCCTACTTCCTCTCCAAAAGCAACACAACTCAGCACAACATCGATGTCAACACACTTTAATTGATCTTATTTAAACGTCCCCCATGCAGCAGCTTTCCCTCACCCACTTAAGCTTTGTTCAATTCAACAAAACAGGTTTCCAAAAGAAATCAATCAAACAACACCTGTCTGTGAGGGAATGGCTGGCCTCAACAGTCACTGCAATTTATTAAAAGTTTAATTAGTTTGTATGGACAACATCCAACACTAAACTGTGTTTCCAGTTTCCAGTGTCAAATGCAAAACAGTGACATCAAATTTTAACTCTATATATGACATGTGGTTACTCAATCTTTGTGTGAGAAAGTGTTGAGAAATGACTGGCAGGGAGACAGGCATGCCTTTCTATGCTCCCACCCACCCAAGCACTGTTATGTCTGTGGCCCAATCCACCGTGACAGGTCTGGTGTGACCTTTAGACCTACAAGACATTACTGGAGCATTTGAGCATGTCAGCATGGGAGGATGGAAGCTAGGGGAATGTCTGGGGAGAAAGAAGGGAGGGTGATGCAAGGGGACAGTCAACCGGGTCCTGATGCTGAGGTTGGGGGATGGCTGGGAGAGGCAGTGCCTTTGGGGGACTCACAGAGGTCAAGTGGTTCTGGTGGTTATTAAAGAAGCCCCCATAAAATGTTGTCCTGGTCCATGATTACACCTGTCACATTGCAAGAGAGAGGATGGATGTGGGTGGAGATGCAGAGGAGCATCTTGTAGATAAAAGGCACATTTTTGTCTAAATAGGTTCCCTGAATAAGAATAAAATGAAATTTAAGTTTTAAGAACATATATCAAATAACTGGAAAACATTTACAGTAATATAACACTATTCTGACACTATCCTATCTATCAATAAATAGATTCCATATCTTAGATACATTGTAAATGTAACAGCAGCCCCAGCCTGCAGACTCTATTTACTGTATGCTTCCATTCCATTCTTCTTGTCCATGTTGACAGAAGAAAGTGTGACACGTCCGCTTTCCAACAGTCGTGAAGGACATTGATAGGCAACCAAACCCTTAGGCAATAGACTGTTGATTCTTTTTCCTGTGAAATAATACATGCAATCTATTCTCCTGTCAGAGGCTCATGATCCACAGAAGGCCGTCTGACATGGTCAGTGGGAAACGGCTTTAGGCAAACAACCACTGAGAAAGGCCATATGTACAGAGAGTTGAGGAGTTGTTTTTCAGTGCTGCAATATGTATGACTAAGAAACACAATGGAAATACATTTGAACCCAAACAAACAATGAATGCGTTGAAGGAACATGTGTCAATAGATCAAAATAAGCAAATATATGATTTGCGCATATACACTGCGCAAATCATTAAATGATATTTTTGTTGTAAACAGTTTAACCTCTGCTACAACTCCTTGTATATAAAGAAGCGTGTTGGTACAGTTTACATTTGTCAACCCTAATCGATATTCAGTAGGTTGGTGCACAGTATATTTTTATGTCTAAGTGTGAGGGAGTTTACAAAGAATAATGTGATATGTCAGCTCTGGCTATGTGGTGGCACTATGGGACAGACTACTGTTTCTGCACATGTGAAGGGCAGTTTGAGGACAGCTAGTCCTCCACTGGTAGAAAATAGACTATAAATACAGAGAGCAAACAGAAGCCAAGCCCAAGTCCACCGGGAGTGAGACTCAACCGGTATGTGAGCACTTAAAGTAGCAGAGACACTGCTAAAGCACTGACGCCAAAAACACTTCATTGTTTAACTTCATTAGGTTTTCATTCATCTAAGTGCTCAAAAATACAGATAGTATGATGTCACATCCTGAATCTTCTACATTATTTATGTGCTGTACTGATGTTTCATTGGAGCTATGGCATTCTTTCCACACCGCATTTTTCAGCTGCACAGAATCCGAGTCTGTGTAAAATCAATTTAACATCACAGTGGTGCACCAGAATATATTCAGGAACATTTAAAAGAAAATGCATCAATTCTTGTAGGTGTGGCAGTGGGAGACTAATGGTAACAGCTTAGGCACAAGGAGTTTCAAACCACATGACTTAGAAATTACAATGAAGGCCAACCACTAGTAGTATTTTAATGATTGTACATTTTGAATACCCCAGGGAGAGGTTGTGGTGGGCCAGCATGTAGAGGCTGGAGCATAGAGGGGGTTTGAGTGCTGAATTGACTTTTCGCAGCACGTCCTCCAAGGTAATCAGTCATTTTGACTGGCAGTGTTTGTGTTAATGTTCACGCCTGTTCAGTGGCCTTCTGCCTCACGCATGTTCCACCAGCATGGTCCTTCCTGCCTGGAAATTATGTTGTGATCTCTCACTCCACCGACTGCCAAAGAAGACAGTGCCACAAAGTGATACATGTTTCCTCCTTTGCCATGGTGGCAGGAACATAACTGTAACTAGATCCTGTTCAGCAAAACTGTAAACAAGCAGCCTTTGTCTCACCATACACATAGAAACACACACACACAATGCAATATCCACATATTGCATCCCTATTGACTCAAGATAAGACATTAATAGCAGAGTGAATGTCAGTGAGTGAGGTGAGTGTTTCTGTTCATGGTTAGCAGCTCAATGAAAACATCTCCTTGCTTCCTTCTATGAACATTATTAAAAAAGAAGCGTATCTTGTTGCAGGATTTCTTGCCCTTCCACAGATTTCTTTGTGGCAGGTCATTCTATCTGCGGTGCCGGTGCACTCTCACTGACTCTTATCACTGCTCACTCCTCTCTCAAACAGGCTCCATCAACTAACAATCAGTCCAGGAAGAGAGGAGGTCACCTGCACCCACATACTGATAGCTCCCTGTGCCCCCGTCCCAGTAATGATATCCTAAACAGAGAAATGGGCACATGAAGAAGATAAAGCAGACATATCTGAGTCTTGTGCTGCTGTATCTACAGAACTGTAAAAGCAACATTATTTAGGCTCAGTGCGGGCATGTTATAGATGGTAGGATTATGGTATTAAAACAAAGGACACAATAAATGGAGATATCAAATTCTTCATTATGTTTTTTTTTTTTGCAATTCACTCTGATTCATGATTCATGCTCCCAACAACCTCTTTATTTGCATGGCTTAGTGATATTTACACGCAAAATATTACTCAGATTATTCTAATAAACAACAACTACAACCATGCTAGCATCTTTGAAACAATGTTAATGCCAGCATCCTGCATGCTGATATTTAGAAGGTGCAAATTGCCATATTAGTTGATTGTTTATTTAATTATTAATGAGCACTCTTTGAGGTACTCTTTGGAAGGCATATACACTGCTCAAAAAATTAAAGGAACACTTTGAAAACAGATCTCAATGGAAAAAATAATTTTTTTGAGCAGTGTACATGGTCAAGGCACGGTCATGTTTAACCTAAAAAACTCAAAAATGCTTTTTGGCACACAAGCCTTCATTAGGTTTTGGCCCAAACCATTCACCCAGTGTTCTGGGCCTAGTGTTGATATCCTTTGGGCTCCTGCATCTGTCCAGGTTTTGAAGATTCCTCCTATCGGTGGAGTGTAATTAGTGGAATATTCTGGAAGCTCACCACTGGTGGAACACCATAAGTGGAAGGTCCCTATTGGTAGAACAACAGTAGAAAAGATCTAGTGTTTTCATGAGCTCTGTTTCATTTCCTGATGAAGGCTTGTGTACTGAAACATGCTGGAATTTTTCAGGTTAAACATGACCATGTCTCGAGAATAAAGGCATTTTAAATTTTATTTAAAAAAGAGAGAGCCTTGGAGGTTTTTGATGATGTAGCTGATGTTGAGATATGTTGAGTATGTTCAAATTATGGGGCAGCACGGTGGCTTGGTGGTTAGCACTGTTGCCTCACAGCAAGAAGGTCCTGGGTTTGACTCCACCATCTGGCCGTGGCCTTTCTTTGTGGAGTTTGCATGTTCTCCCCGTGTTTGCGTGGGTTCTCTCCGGGTACTCTGGCTTCCTCTCACAGTCCAAAGACGTGCAGTTAGATGGCTTAGGTTAATTGGTGATTCTAAATTGCCCATAGGTGTGAATAGTTGTGTGTCCCTCTGTGTTAGCCCTGTGACAGACTGGCGACCTGTCCAGGGTGTACCCTGCCTCTCGCCCTATGGCAGCTGGGATAGGCTCCATGGATGGATGGATGTTCAAATTATGACTTACTAGTGAGTCTATACAGTAGTTGTTGATTTCTGCCTCAACAAAAGACAAGGACTGACTTAGAAACTTTGTCATCCACACAGCCTCCGCTAACATCGATAAAAACATAGAAAATATTCATTTTAGAGCCATAGGATCTTAAATAAAAAATAAAGGGAAAGAAATCCAGAATTTTAATGTGGAAAATGCAAAACATGAAATTCAAGGCTTTCTGTTGTACAGTAAAGAGAGCAAAAATACATTGTTATACTTCCTCGTCTTTCGACATTGCTAAAATCAATCATATACCATCAACAGCTGAGCCTTTGACCAATCTTGTAAATGTGTTCTGAACCTAGAAAATGGTATGGTGACAGGCCATTACAGAAGAGTCAGTTTATTCTGACTCTGTCACTGGGTGATCCATCTCAGCCCGGCTGGGTCAAGCCCCTTGATTGACATGGCCAGCATGACCCCGATCTCCACTAGTTGAAACAGCTTTCTCTCATACTGTCAAGGACAATTACTGTAGCCCACAGCTGTTATCTAGCAAAATGCTGCTGCACGCATCCAATACAAACAGGCAACTCATGGAAAGATGGCAACCTACCAGGACAGAAAGGAGATGGTCCAACAACAGAGTATTTTCAGCCCAAAACATGCTGCTGATTCATGTCTAAATGACCTTTTGGGGAACAGATTGTCACTGTGCAGAGAGAGGGAGGGATTTCATCAGCTGAACTAATTTGGCACGGTTATAGTGTAGCTGTGTTTACAAAACATGACTAAGATTAAGATTAAGCTGCAGAATGTGGTACCTGTGGAATTTACATTTCCCGGATCAGAATCTTATCAAAGGGGCAACTATCGCAGAGAAATAAAAAAAAAAAAACACTGATAGTATCCGGTAATGCCCAAAAACTGCCTAAACTCACATCTAGTCGTTGGAACTGGGTAGCTCATTACTGCAGTGATCTTAGCCTCCACAGGATGGACCTGTCCATAACCATCACTTTACCAAACTGACTGACGGAACACTGACTTTTGGGTGGATATATGATCAGCCCAGTTATCGGAGCATATTACTAAATTATCAAGAATTACATTACACTGGGACACATCCACCAACACCAGATGCAAAAAAACCACTGGAATGTAGCAGGTGCATTTTCCAATCAACCTTAAATTAATTCCCAGTTTACATTCTTTTTTGTGATTTCACAAATTACAGTTCTTTGCAAAATACAAAAAAACCCCCAAAACTGTCTCTTATAGTGAAAAGAAGTAAATACCACAAAAGAAAACATAGTAAAATTAGTTTTTGGGTTATTATTACTGTTCTGCTGGGGAGATTGGCAAGGCAAAACCTTCACTTATCTGCAGAAGAACATTATCTAAACAATGAAATGCCTGCCAGACAGCCTGGAAATATCAGACCTTGAATAGATCTGTGGGAAAAAATGGCAGAAAATTCTAAATCAGGAATAGAAAGTCTGTTAGATGGCTGCAAAAGCTGTAATATTTGCTACCGAAAGTTACAAAGACTGCTTAATTTATACTTCTGCAGGGAATCTGTATAGACCCCATGATGTAGCTTACATTAGTGGCTGATGCCATTTCCAGCATTTATACGTGTGTGTGTGTTGTGTCTATGGAAATGTGTAATTATATTTTGCATTCTAAAGAAGTTTAGATAAGATTTTACATGCATGAAAGGAATGCCTTAGTGTTATACTTTCTGTTTTCTAAACTCTGAGCAATGTTTATTGCTCATTTTGCAACCGTAATGTAAACAAAACAACAATAGAAACACAACGAGACAGTCCCAGATAGATACATTACTACACATTAAATTGATCCAGGGCATAAAATAAGCAAAATATACTCTTGCAGATTTCCTTTTAATGTAGTTTTGCTTCTGGTATAGTCATAGGCCAACAAGTTCACTGCAGGAGGATCTACATTATAGTTTTTCACCTCCATGCCCTGAAGGAAGAGGTTACCCTGCAAAAATAGGCCATATAAAAATACCTACTGGGCAACACAAAAACTGTGATGGTTTGGCTGAAAAGCAAGCTCGTGGAAGAGGTAATGATAGTTATAAATGATAATTACAAATGTGCCATCTTGTTAAGCTGTCATTGCCTGTGAAGCTTGTAACCTAAAATCCTGTTCTATCATGTAGCGCCTCTCCCTCCACAGTGAGTGCTGTTTGTACCTGTCCTCTATGAGAGGGTCTTTTTACACCAAGCTGGCACATCCCTCACAGCCTGCATTCAACCCAGACCCAGATAGTTCAAACTGAGGCCCTGTAATCACAAACTCCTTGCAATGTTTATGGCCCAGTGAATCAGGAGCATGGACAGATTTACCCATAGGCCTCTGAGGGGCTTTTCCCAGCATCTCTGACAAGAACAGACACAACTCCTTGCTAATGACAGCTGAACCGAGCACTAGTGATGGATGGCTTTTGCAAACAACACCACCTTATCCAATCTAATGTAACAAATTTTCCCACAAATGTATCGATAATTGATAAATGTAATATTTAGACTTGGAGGCAGAACGCAGGATTTAACATAATGTCTATGTTATATCAGAAGCAGTGGCCTACTCAAACAGCAGAGAGCCGAGTTCTCGCCACCTGTTATGAGAGCAGTCCCACATGGTGCATTTTGGCTGGTTGATGTTCACACTAGTCACTAGTGAGACTCTCTGCTCAGAAGCATCGGACAGTAACAGACACTTTTCCTGATCGATGCTCATTCCCTGAAACACAAGGGAGTTGGAAGCACTTTCCCTCCTCTTCCCTCTTTTTTACCATCTCCTCTTTTCCTTTCCTCCTCTCTGTTTATCTCAGCCTTATGTCTCCGTGGGTTCTTTCCATTAGCCACTCTGCCTGCTTTCCAGTCTGCAAGAGTCTCCTTTTAAATCACACTATGGAGTGAATATAGCCTGGGGGTCTTGAGGGACTTCATCATCATCATATCCATCTTCCACCTGGAAAACGGGAATCAAATGCCCTTGGAAAAAAACTCATTACTATAGTATTCCTCTGTGGTTCTAAATTGTGATTGCAGGCTTTGTGAATTTCTTATCAAGTTTCCAAAAGAGCAAAGAGACATGGAGCGATGCATACCATGTCTACTAGATTAATCTGGGCTGGCCTGATCCCGGCAAGTGACAGAGACGGGTGTCTCCAAGACACCGAGCGCTGAAGCTCAGATAGAATACAAACGCTCAGAGACTCTCAGTGAGCTACAATATGGCAATGTTTACACTTGCTCCAAGCCATGTAATAGAAATCCTGCCCTGCATAATCAGTTTCTTTCTGGAAGTTTAATTTAATTCCCTGTAGTGTGTATCACCTGAGAAAATTAGAATTCAAACAAGCAGAACAAACTATTGGTGAATTTTGCTGCCATCATGAAATACGTCCTAGCTGAACTTCATTGCTGCAATGAACAGAATGATTACTAAAGTAGACAAAGTTTATTATGTAAATATTAATAGTTTTGTAAGCAATGCAAATAAGACATGCTCTGAAGGTGATTGCAAATCAAGTCATCTAAATTATTTTTGGAAAATTTCTCCACTGTTTTTGAAAGTGCACAGCCTTTGTCAAAGTAAAGTACCAGGAGACACAGTAGATGCGACACATGCTGCAGAAATATATGTAGATAATGTGCCTGTCTGATGTACTGGGACATGTGGGATAGCCATTTCTGTGCACAATACATAGAGTATGTCTGTGTAATTAGATACTCAAATTCTCAATCTGCCCATTATGGATATCTGAGCAGCAGAAGGTCAGAGAGGTACAATGTAGTCCACTCAAAAATCCTAATGAGTGCTGTTTCAAACAGACAAATTGTATTCATGCATGCCAATCAGTGCTACAGCACGAGTGCCTCTCGTCCCTTCCTCTGTCAGCATCTGATCCGTGCGTCCAGCTGAAGGCAATTTAGTCTCCAGTGCTTCTAATTTTCCACAGAGTGCATGTTCATCTTGGAGCACAGCCAGCCCTCTCTGTCTCTCATTTACCTGGCATTATTCAGTAGTTTGCATTTCCTGTTCCCATGACCCATGGACAGTCTTCAATGTGTCATCTGACATTATGGCCTTCAGAATTTAATTTCTAGAGAACAGAGCATCCTGACAGTTGTGTTCAGATATCCTGTGAGGTCATTTTGTGGGGATAATATGCAGTCCTTATGCATGAAACTGGTGATCAATTAAAGATTCTTTAAAGAGTGAGAAAAAATGTTTGTATAAAATATTGTTGCAATTTTACTACTTAAATGATAAGTGACACTGAAAAAAATAAAGCAAAGGAGGCTATGAATAAATCAATACTGAGAACACAAAAATGTTTGAGGCTATTGAATGTTTTTTATACAGGTTCATAATATCCTAACCTATGCTATTCTCACTTCTGATGAAATTGATACTAGCTTGTATCACCTCTATTCCAAAAAAGTTGGGATGTTGTGTGAAATGTAAATAAAAACACAATGCAATGATTTACAAATCTCATAAACCAATATTTTAGTCACAATAGAGCACAAAAACATATCAAATGTTTAAACCGACCATTTTAAGAAAAAGATAAGGCCATTTTGAATTTGATGGCAGCAATATGTCTCAAAAATATTGGGAAAGGTCCATGTTTACCACTGTGTAGCATCCCCTCTTCTTTTAACAATAATCTGTAAACATCTGGGAACTAAGGAGACCAGCTGCTGAACTTTTGGGAGAGCAATGTTGTCCAGTTCTTCTCTGATATAGGATTCTAGCTGCTCAACAGTACTGGGTCTTCTTTGTCGTATTTTTTGTTTCATGATATCCAAAATGTTTTCAGTTGCAGAAAGAGCTGGACTGCAGGCAGACTGTTCTACTACGATGCCATGCTGTTGTAATAGCTGCAGTATGCAGTTTAGCATTGTCTTGTTGAAATATGCAAAGCCTTTCCTGAAAAAGATGTTGTCTGGATGGGAGCACATGTTGATCTAAAACCTGTATACCTTTCGGCACTGATGGTGCCTTTCTGGATGAGCAAGCTGCAAATACTATAGGCACTAATATACCCCTATAATATCAGAGATGCAGGCTTCTGAACTGAGCACTGATAACAAACTGGTCCCTCTTATCTTTAGTCCGGAGGACGCAGTGTCCATATTTTCCAAAAAGAATTTAAAATTTGTCTGACCACAGAACAGTTTTCCACTTTGCCTCAACCCATTTTAAATTACTTTTGGCCCAGAGAACACGGCAGCTTTTCTGGACCATGTTCACATATTACTTCTTTTTTGCATGATATAGCTTTAACCTTATCCCGAAAAGCTGAATCTGTTCATCTGGACGTAGTGTAGCATTTTCCACTGAAACCGATTCAGCTTTTTGGGATTCTTTTACCTGGATTATTGAGCATGCATCAAGAGCTTTAACCTTACTTTTGTGGATGGCACAGTGACTTGTGGCAGAATCATGCCTGTTTTTAATGCAGTGCCACCTGTATCACTGATTTTTGACCTTGTCCCTTGCACACAGAGATTTCTCCAAATTCTCTGAATCTTTAGATGATATTATGTACTGTAGATGATGAGATATTCAAAGTCTTTGAGGAACATTATTCTGAAATTGTTCCACAATTTGTAGACACAGTCTTAGTACCACTCACTTTTCCAGTCTTTTATTGCCCTGTCCCAACTTTTCTGAGATGTATTGCTGCTATCAAATTCAAAATGAGCTAATATTTTTCATGAAATAGTAAAATTTCTTTTAATATTTATTTATTATGTTTCCTGTGTTCTCTTGTGAATAAAATTATGAGATTTGCAGATCATTGCATTCTGTTGAGGAGAATGCTGGAGAGAAGTTGGATGGATGGATGTACACTCCTTTAGTTATTATACACAGCAGAAGAACTGAATATATAAAATAATAATATTTTCAACATACTTACAAACTTGGTCTTAAAAATTTAAATTAAATGTTTTACCCACCAGGAAACACCCTCAAAAATATAATAATAATATGCAGTATGTCTTAATTTATCTAACTATTTACTAACTATCATTGCATTTACTCACTGTTTACCATTTCATTAGACACACTGCAGCCAAAGAGAATACATTTAAAATGAAACTCAAATGGCTGCATGCATTATTTTTTTCCTGTGCTGCCTGTTTATCTCTCAAGGGAAATCAGCAGGGAGAAAACAAGCACAATAATCTGTCAATAATTGTGGATAATTTACAACTAAACTAAGCACGTTTCCAAACAATAAAACTATTTACTCCTATCCATTACAAACTATTTGTTATGTGGAAGCTATCTCCATAATTGGACCCAGCATCTAATCGATGTGATTTCCGACCAGCCGCCTATTAGTCAACATGCAACAACAGTACCAGTGATCACAAATTTACAGGACTGTCAATACACTTTGCTAAAATGATATTTACTGTATTTCCATAAACATCAATTTTAACTCAGCTGATACAGTGTATTGATCCATGTAAGCCCTACAGAATATTAAAAGCCTCTTTTCAGGTGTGCGGATGTCGTCCTTTGGCCACAAGCTCGAACGCTGTATGACATTTGCCTGAGCAGAACTCTGTGGTTTGAGATTCAGGAAAGCGCTGCTGGCAAAATATTCCTCTGAATCATATTATGGAAGTCCTTCCCACGAGAACCTGGTGCATGCTGTCATTCAGGATGCTCAGGTGTTGCTCCACTATCATTAGTGGTCAGTGTTTCTGGGAAGAACAACCCAGGCAGTGAGGGAATGCAGGAACAGTGGTGAACTAAAGGCCTGCTGTTTGGAATGGCTCGTGGTTTCCACCTCTTGGGTAATAGCTATGGATGGCTATGTAATCAACACTCTTTGTTATGTGCTGTGACTTGGCTGCTGTGCAGTGATACGATGGGGGTTGGAGAGAGATTATGCTGCCAGTACAAACCTGGACCATAGTCAGGTTGAAGAAAACTCAGAGGAAAAAACAAGTTAATTGTATATGAAAGCCTTGGATGAGATGAGGAAAACTTGATCTGCATTTGAAGGGTTACAGAGCACATTTGCAAGCAGCAGAACCAAATCTGAGTCACAAATTAGTTTATGTTTTTAAGTAACTTCTTTGAACAACAAGCAAAAGAAGCACAGGTGACCCAGAAATCTGAGTGCAAACTGATTAAAATGGTGGAATAAACCAGATCATTAATTAAAAATGTAAAAAGCTGAATTCATGTTGAGGCATCTTGCATTTCTGTGCCAAAACATTATAAATATCATCATGAAACTGAGGGGGGAAAAAAACAAGTATGCGATGGGGCACTGAGTGCAAATGCAACTATTTTCCTCCGACAGATTTATTAGAGGGCATGCACTCGTAATGAAACAGAGAAGCTGCTTTTTATTTACTTACACCATGATTTACAGTTTGGCAACTATCTTTTCCAAAACTGCATGAAACAACTACTCATTCATTTCATCATAATAACTTACGATAACATGACTGATAATGGGCCAGGCCATTATGATGATGACAAAATAGACTTACACACTTATTTAAATATCAATCATTTCTAAAGAAGGATTCTGCTATTATCCATTGCATCAGTCACACTGCTGTTTTGCTGGACAGAATGCTACACCAAAAACATAAACGAAAATCTTTGAGGATTGTAAATTACATTGTTTGTATTGTTTGTATTGTGTTTAAAACCTAAGAAAAGAAAACATTCTCTAGTCAGATCTGTACTTCTGTTTATGTCAAGAACAAACAGAAGTATAGACCTGACTATATTACAGCTAACTATTAAATAGTTGTTGCTCCTGAGTTCAGAGACCTGAAAGAGGACAGAGCCTGTGAGTCCCTGCTTGTGACAAAGCTAAAATATGCAGTTTTATGCAGAAATAGTGTGTTTAGTTGTAGAAACTATTTTAATGCTGCCTCACTTTGGTACCAAAAGTATTTTGGTACTCATTTCATTTAGTTTGGCAAAAAATAAATAACCTGACACGTTTGCCTGACAAGTAGTTTGCTGTTTATTTGTGTGATGCTCATTGTAAGTTAGTGGTGGAACAGAAAGCACAAGTTCACTTGAACAGCACATGGTGAGGTCTGTATTAAATGGAGGGCTTACTAGCTTACTGGTTTGCCCTCTCTCTGAACTTTGTAGTTATGAGCCCCCTGCACCCTCCCCTTCCTACTGGATTTGAAGAAGTTTAGTTGAAATCTGAGAGCAGTGGAATACAAAATGCAAACTTTATATTTTTTAATACTAAATTATGAATTAGGCATTAACCCTAACTCATGCATTAGTATATTGCCAGACTATAGACAGAACTGCAAAATTTGAAACCATTCAAAAAACAGACAATACAACTAACTGAGAGGAAAAAAATGCTTCTGATCAAAATAACAGGTTTGGTATGGGCACACTGCAATTATATGTAGCACAATCAATGCAAAGTAGCAACAGTACAAATACACTCAAAAAATGATTCTTCACCCTCAATAAACATGAAGCAATAATTTTGACTAAAATGCAACTGAAATATATAAAATCAAAGGTTTATTTATTCAAATAATTAATCAATAAGGAAAATGTGCTTGGTATAAACTGAATTTATACCAATCAAGTAAATTTCATTTGACCAGATTCCATAAAATTTAACATTTTACATTGTACTTATGTAACAAAATTAGATGGCAACTTTACATGTAATTAAATTAGTTAAAGTCAGAATGTTGGGCATAAAAATTTTTGAGTGTATGGAAATTGACAAGCTTTTGGAGCCAGCCTTAAGAGGCCATTAAAAGAACTGCAGTTTTTGGTATGTTTGTCCAGCTCTGGAGGTTATTTCTACAGTTATGTACCCTAATCATCCCCCTAACTATAACCACACAATCAAATAAGAAAATGAACCCTACATGAGTTCATCAGCCACTACATACTGTAGACTTCAGGAGAAAACAGTTAAATAAATTCACTGTACTGCATAAAAGCAACCAGCAGCTATTTAACTACCTTTAATCATGATAATGCATGAGTTGGTGTGGTAAATCATGTTAAAAATCAACAGACCTTTGACCCTTTACTTAGCTTTTATTGTCTCACTTTGAATTATGCAGATTGTGAATTTTCTATTTCACTTGTAGGGAAAAAGTGGCAGAGGATCGTACCGGTGAGCTTCAGTACCTCATAAAAGTCCTCCTCCCCACTCCTAACAGTGTTTTTTGCCTGTTAGGAGCTCTTTTGAGGCCTAAAGTATTTTGTGAATAACATCTTTGCCAAGATTTAGTCGTAACTTTATGAAATGAAATTCCTAGAAAATGTTATATTTCTGTGAATGTTTTAGAATTTCATAACTAGGCGTTACTCTTAATACTGGGGGCTTTGTGACTATACAGGCCTAGATTTATTGGGGAGGCATACTGATAACAGCAGCTTTTAAGGTATCCAGAAAGAGCTGGGGGAGTTTTTGAGACAACGACACTTCTCTGACCTATTGTCTGCTTTTATTGTTTCCTTATCTGCCCCTTTAATGCCTCCACTGCGGACCTGCTGGGTTTAGTGATTCTCCCAGCAACTCCCTCTCTGTTTGTTTGTTTGTGTATTAGTTGCCTTTGTTTGTGCGTGGATCTCTGGAGGCATGGCCCTCTCCAGTTTCAGCTGACTGGCAAACCTGTGGGTCATCATTCAGTAAACCATCTGCAGTATATACACCCAAGCCTGGTCATCCATTCCTTGCCAGATCATCAGCTAAACTTCTGTGGTAAAAGCAGTCAGGATCACATCTAATGTTTTGTTTAGTTGTTTTTTTTTTCTGACTTCACAGTTAGTCTTTGTGTACTTCACAACTTATTTTCACAAAGCTTTCTAGTAATAAAACTTAAGAAAATTCTTAGAATGATGTTTTCTGAGAAATAACCTTGAAAATTAAGATTAAATTATGGTAAAGACAAAAAATATTGAAAAAAAAACAGTAGGAAGGACTTTAAGAGAATTGAGAATTTCTCAAGATGAGAAAAAATGGTAGCAAGACAAAATGTAGTGCTGTAATTTAATAAAGACGCAGTATATCATATCCAACAATTAAAACTAGACTAGCTCATGTATAGGCTGTGATCTTTTACGCTGTCCGTGTCAAGCCTGTTATGCTAAATTTGCATCACTTTGATCTTGACATATTGTAGACTGAGTCACAAAGAACATAATCATAAAGAAACAATTTTTAATTGGATTAATCAAGATAAACAGGGATCCACTCCATTTAGCCAATATGTCCAGAGAAGTCTCTCCCAAAATCCCTGCAGATGACACAACCTTTGTTCCTTTACAATGACACTCTAATCTTATGTTATTGATTAAAGAGTTTAGCTTTGGTTCACTTGCCTCAGCAAAATCTCACAATGTGTTATTTTACTGTGAGCTCTTATTTTACTGCATATCTCTTTTTTAACGTTAAAAAAGAGACATATGTTATGTGTTAGGACTGCGACAGACTGGTGACGTGTCCAGGGTGTACCCTGCCTCTCGCCCAATGGCAGCTGGGATAGGCTCCAGCCCCCCTGTGACCCTGAACTGGATAAGCAGAAGAAAAGGGATGGATCAATCTCTTTTTTAATGTGTCTAAATCACCTATAAATTATTACTGACAGTTTTAGTCTGTGTTTTATTCTGGTTTTTGCTTCTCTTTGTGCATCTTTTGTTTTAATTCCTGTCTTAGTTCCACCTGTTCCCAGTTCCTTATATTTCCCTGCGTTTGTGTTTTGTTTAAATCAGAAGCCTGAGGCCTGTGCTATGAAGCAGGACTTCCTCTTATCTGGGAAACTTAAGGGTTAACTCTGACTTTCTCTACTATGAAGGTGGTTCAACTTAAGGGGGTACATCACCATGGAAACTTATGGTGCAGACCTAACTTGCTCCAGAGTGGGTTTTGTTCTAGATTAGAGATCAAAGGGTGCAAAATCAGCACATACTGACTGTGCCTGATTTGTCTGCAGCAGCTGTGTTGCTTTAAGTGTTGCTTTTCACTCTGCATTATTTGTTTAACGGCTTCATATTTTTCTTCAGTGTAGTTTTATCTTACTTTGTAAAATTAGCCACTCTACTGCCAGTACACTTACCAATAATCATGAATTGGGCTTATTCAATTCATGTTTGCAGGATGGCTGGAGCCCATCCCACTGGGTGAGAGGTGAAGTACACCCTGGACAGGACGCCAGTCCATCACAGAGCTTTTGTTTTTCCTGTAGCCAAATAAAAGGACGCATGGAGGTAAAACTGGGACAAAAGTTAGTGGGACAAAGGTAAGAGCGTCTTTAAAAATTAACACTATATGTGGGACAAAGGTGAGGGAGTCCAGTAGCAGAGTGGGTGAGATGACAGATCCAAACTGGGAGTTTAATCCCTCAAGTCATAGGGTAATGTTTTGAAATTCCCAGCTGAATAAAACTCATATTTAACAGCAAAATTATGGATTAGAGACACTTGGGAGAAATGTGAAATCCTTATCATCAGTCCAAGGAAAAATCTGAAAAGCAAATACTGAAGATTTTACTTCTAGCCTCTTTACAACTCTGAGTCAATGGACACTGATGTTACAGAACTTGTTCTAAAAGGTCTTGTAACTGCAACTGTAAAAAATTTGATGAAACAGAAGTGAAACACAACATGATTAATCCATTTAAGTCAGTTGTTGTGACTGTGCTGTGCATGGCACATTGAACAGATGTGACCTAGACCCAGGACAGAGGCCTTCAGCGTGGAAGGGGTTAACTAACCTAAAAACCCAGAAACGTCACTACTTGTTGGTTCAACGCAGGCTTGATGTGAAGAGACACAGTTACAAACAGAACAGAACGCCTAGTTTTTATTGACAATTGTGTACTTTGTGTACTATTTGTAAGTGAAATGACGAAATGAAAACAAGCCCAATCCCCCGATCGATCCCATTTTGTGTATGCTCAGGCTAAGATGTCCATGTTTTAAGGTAGGTTTAACTTTCAAAGTGATATCTGTCCAAATGTCACACAGATTCAGCCCATTCTCACTCTCAGCTCCTCATGTACTGACCCACCAACCTCCCTCAACATCCAAAATGTACAATGTAAAGGTTGTATTTTGACCCTAACAATGATTCTTCCTTAAACTTAACCACACTGTTTTAATGCCTAAACACAGCCATGAAATTTAATACCTAATTCAATAGCTAGACCTAACCAAACATCTACAGAAAAAGTTGATTAAGAAATTAACTGGGGAAAAAGTACACCCCTCCTGCCTCCTCCCAAGGACGTTAGCTGGTTTTTGTTCTTCTTCATGGCTGAAACTGATGTTCAAGGGGCTACACCTTGTCATACTGTGATGGGTTTCCTGACCAAGCGTCAGTATATGATGAGCTGTGAGTGAAAACATCATGGCAGGTTTAGCTTGTAGCTTGAAGTGAAAAGTAGCTCTTTTTTGTTTGTTTTTATACCTTTCTGTATGGTGTCTTGCTGCCCATGACTACAGGTTGTGCTCCTCGCTTTAAAGGTGCAATACTGACAGATTTTAGGATCCGTAAAAGTCCCTATAACAAAGCAGAGAGAGCAAGAGACAGAAGGAAATCTGATCTCACTTAGTTAAACAATTACCTGTACCTGTAAAGGGTGTAGATGAGATAACACATACAATGAGAGAATGAAGACATAAGACTTAAGGTGAATATCTGGAAGCAGATAAACACATTCCTGACAGACGAATCTTATCAGTGGCTTACTTTAATAGAAGTAGTGAGCTCTGCACATTGACCGTTTTTATAGACTCAAGGTTTGCTGCTGGAAAAATGTAAACTATGAGGACATTGCTGGCAGGATGCTAAAAACCCAAGCTCCTCTCACATGAGGAGAGAAGCTTATGAAAGCAGAAGGAGATCCACATGCACACACAAACTCTGTTATTGCAGCATGCATTCCTAACATCCAAAACCTCCTGCTGGACTGTTCCAAGGACAAAATCTATCTCTCCGTCAGTTTTTTTCCTGTAGACACCATCTCCCTCACTGTTATGGTTTTTCTTTTTACTGTCTGCCCCCATGTCTTTTTTTTTACTCTTTCTCCCCTCATCTGGGTTAGTGTTTACACAGTAGCAGGTATCTCCTCAAATCAAAACTGATTTTTAGAACTATGCAGGTGAGCATTTTTGCACAGGTTCAGAAGTCTTCGTCACTACATTTTAGCAGTGGTAGCATGGTAAAATGATAAATTTAACTGCATAGATGTTCTGCAGTGCCTGTCCTTTATTATCCCTGTGTGCACAAAGACTGATATCTTTGTTTTCTGGAAGTTAGAGTTAGAGGAGTGATGAATCAGGGGAGAATATGTGGCAAGAATTTCAGAGTCTATGTCAACAGTGGGACAAAATACCAAAACAGAAATATACTGTATCAGTGATGACGGTCTCTAAATAATCATTTCCTCTTTAATTTTGCAATTACTCACCTTGTTTTATTGCTGTACTTCCTGCCTTTGTTTCTGTTTCCCGCCAACACCTTTGTCCCATGAACTTATGGTGAATTCCATTTACCTCATAAGTTGGATGTGGAAGCTGGGAGTGCCGTCACTCTGGAGTTCAGTGCGTTCTAGTAGTATAGTTGGAAAAGCAAGGAAAAACAGGATTTGTTAGGCTCCCTAGAAAGGTAGAGCCGTTCGTGAATCACTAGCAGTACAGTGCAATGCTTGTTTTTTGGCACTTAAAACCAGTGTTGCAGCATTTTCAGCCATAGGGCCTCGTCAAATGCTCTGCATATGACTTATTTAGCCAGTCACAAATACACAACAGTGGCTGTACGGATCACAAGTTTTACAGTTTTATTACTGTTTATGTGCACCACCTCCATCTTGGATTGTGAAGTCGGGGTTGGTGGGCTGCTCCAACTTCACTTTCCGAGATGGAAGTCCAACTTGAGGAGGCGTTCCAGTTGAAAATTCCGATTGAGAACTTGGAAATTCTGACTTCTGGAACACACTATTATTGCTCACCCAGTAAATTCCCTTGATCCCTTTTGTTCCATGACAGATTGTCAAGCATACTGACAGTTTCCTGGTAATTGTTTGAATCTCTCTTGTATGACCTAGTGCCCGTTTTCTACTGCTTTTATCAAGTCTCTGTGGATTTTGGACTGTTTTTGGACTCTTGCCTGTCCCCCTTGTCACCTTGTTAGCTATGTGGACTGCTTATCTGTGACTGACCCCATAATCACAGTTAATTTAAACTGTTACTGTGGACTTTTGTGATGAGCTCTGCTTGATTCCTGCTGTTTAGTTAAATCTTAAATTAACATTGATATTAATTGCAGTACTTGAAGTCAAATATACTTTTACAAAAACAGATTTCCACACACACAGATTTCCACATTTACCATAGTCGTGTACTTCATGAGTGCTTATGGAGCAACTAAGTTGCTGTGAAGATGAAGAAACTAATGGGAGGAAATAGTGGGCAGCAGGGCAGTGAATGAAGGCATATTACCAGATTTATCACCTTTAGATGATTACCTTATTGCAAAATCACTACTTTGTGATGATGACTTTGTCATCTTTGGGCCATCAATTAGCGCGCTTTTGTCCAAGTCTCTGATGTACTGGGTTATGATGTTAGTGAGCTCTGTCACTTCCAACTCGTAATTTTCAACAGGCAAGGTTACTATTGTGAAGGCACCTGTTGTAACCTGTTTTAACACAATCTTTACTGCAACCTAACCAGCAAGTTCCCAAAAACAGCCAAAGCGCAAAGCACAAAGGTCCCAAACGGGATGCAAACCAGTCTATGGGTTTGACAAACTTGTACCACCTCCACCCTCCAACCTCCAACCTCCTCATGCTGTTTTTGTGAGCCTCTAAATAAGGTTATTATAGTTAACTAAAACTAGATGCGAAAAACATTTTAGTTAACTAGAATAAAAATAGAAACTAGACTTTTATTTATTTATTTTTTTATTAATGCCTGTCTTGTCTGGTAGTTTTTGCAATCAGAATTATGATCTGAATGCGACGTTGTACCAAACACATTTGCTTTTCCAAGATGAGCTCTATAAATTCTCTAATTAATAGTTAATAATTATTTTGTAACATATGCATTAACATTATCTAAACATTGCCTGTTTACAGCAAACAACTATTAACTCAAGTTTATCAAACTAACACTTAACCGTTTATTTAAGGTGGTTATAATGTGTTCATTTGCGATTCTTTTTTATTTTCTTAAGAAATATGTTTTTTTTTTTCAGGTTCTATCTCTCTGTGGCACAATATGAATAGTCAACTCAGGCATTAGTTCAGTTTTTATAATTAATCACAATATAAATTTTTGCTTGTCTGCAGCCATATTTTAGCTTCTAGTCTGATACTGTCAGAATGATTAAATGCAGCCAAGAAAACAATACAAGGAAGCAGGGAGAAGAAATGGAAAAATGCACAAATGTATTTACAAAGTCCCTCCTGCTACCAGAATGCAGTGCTGATGTCTCTCCTATCGGTGGTTCGAGGCCAGTATCCTCCTGAAGAACAGTTTGTGTTGTCTTCTGTGAGGATAGTCACACAGCTCTGGTTACGAATGAGTCCAGACCAGGTAACAAACAATACACACAAACAGATGGAGTAAAGGAATACATGCAAGATCAGTAAGCTGTAACCTGCCATGCTCCAGTTGCAGACCCACCCTGTGCTCCAGTGGATGCTGCAGCTGCTCTTGTCACTGTCAGCTATTTTAGTGAAGCACATTGAACCTCATATTATTTGTCAGGTATGCTGTTAGTTTTCACAGTCCACATTTAACAGTTGAAGAATACAGAATAACTGTATTGACTGCTGTGTGTTATCCCAGGCTCTGGTATGTCTGGATGATGTGGTTTCTCAGAAGTGTGCAGATTGGTTACTGCTGGCTGCTTTGGAGTTTCTCTCCTCCCTGGGGAAGATCTTTGTCCCTCCTGACAGCCAGGTAATAAAATGAGTTTTACAAATGATGATTTCATCTCAGTTAACAGTCTGTATTTCTAATGGCTGCTTCAGAAGAATGCTTTTGCTGCTGTTCTCATTGGAAGTTGCTCCTAAAGCTTTGACCCTGCAAGTCTCTTAAACATATATTACAATCAAAATTATGATCACCAGCTGTTTATGCAGTTTGAATATACTGTTTAAAAACTCCATGTTTCATTGCCTTTATTTTTGTTTTTACATTTTGTAGTATAAAGCAAAGCCCATGATAAGAAACAAGTGATAACAATCATTATTTTTTTGTTTAAACTTTACATAAGAGATCTGAATAAACCTTTTGGTTCCAGAGTCAAATTCTTCCCAGGCTGAGTAGTCTGTTTGGAGTCCTTTTGGCTGACAGGTCTTGGCTGTTGCATCAGCACACCCTGGAGGCCTTTTCTCAGTTTGCAGAGGTATGGAAAGAACCCAGTTTGTGATCTTAAATTATGAAGCTTAAACATAATCTTGATATATCCTTCTGATGTTAAAGAATACAAACCACGAAGAGGTAATCTCCCAGAGTTTGTGTGTGGAAGAAACCAAGACCAAAGTGGTTAATTATCTTAGCAAGGTAAGGAATATCTATATTTGATCATGAACATGCATCTGAAATAGATTTTGGTGAATTAGTTGTTTATTTCGCTGCAGACTGTGAATGCGCATCAAGGTAATGAGTCACGGCTTGAGAGGCTCAAACAGGAGACACAACACATCAAGCAACACAATGAGAAGCTGGAGTGTAAGAAAGAAAATGTTTTCAACAAACCACCTTCTGAAGTTGTTCCAGATTCAGAGGTCAGTAGTTTAATTAAATTAACTTGAAATGTATTCAGTCTTTCTGAATATGCATGTTTACACACGGTCTTGTCTCACATACACTTTTCATATTATTAGCAGCATGCCTGTATTAAATTCAAACTACCAGAGCATAAGGAGGCAGTGCACATTGCACAATACTCCTATTTTATTAGATGAGATTTATGGAGGCAGCTATATTTTTATTTAAATGCTGGGCCTAAAATAACCAAATACTTGATGTTTACCAGTAAGAGAAATTTCAATGAAGGCTTCCAACTTAAATGTGACTTTTTGATTGAAAGTCAGATATTCATAAATATGTCAATTGATGCATTTGTAATCTTTTTATCATAAGATTTTGCTACCTAGGTTTAAACTGTGTTCTGTAAAGTACTGTAGAATATGAATCATGTTATATAAGTGACAGTTTAATTCACAAGACCTGTATTTTCTCTGTAACTATTCATCCCTCTCAGCCGTGCCCAAAGAGAGCTCGACAGGAGAACAGCTCAGAGCAGGAGTACAGCCGCTATATCCAGACAGCTGAGAGTGCTTTAAAAGCACTTCAGGCTCTCACTGAGGGTAAAGCTGACAGTAGTGCACAACCTCCACAATGGCTGGAATCCAGACTACAGGAGCTACAGACCCTTCTAACCCACATCACTACAGTCAGACACACAACCTAGCAGCTCCAGATAGTTTTACGACCTCAAGATGTTTGCTTTCTGTATAGAAACACCAC
>VUQS01032392.1:0-22637 GCA_015108495.1 Heterochromis multidens | reverse complement strand
CTGGCTTAATTCTTCATTGTCAGTGTGTGGCTGTTAGCAGTGAAATGCAGCAAAGGACCACTGGACCTTCCCATTCTGACATCATGTATCATGGGACTCATGGGTTAAAAACACTTTGTATGTGTGTATTTGTGTTGCGGAGCTTGCAGCTGCATTTATTTGTGGCTTGTGTGTACACAGCATTGACCGGGACAGGAAGGAAGCTGATTTAGCCTATCTCTTCAAAAGCTCATTAACTGCTGCAGAGGAGCTGCCCTCTGATCTTCACTGCCCCCTGATCTTCACTGCCCCAGGCTACAGGCTTGATCCTAGACCATGAAAAGAGAGACTCTACTGCCACTTGTGTCACAGCGGGATTCAGTTTCGTTTGTTTTAATTTGTGAATCATGATTATTATGAAAATTCTTTTATGCCCACTTTCACCATGAACACATAAACATTGCACAAACACACTATTACTAAGAACCCACTGCCGCTTTATGTACAAAAGACACTGAATTATTTAGATGACACTCGAGCGCACCCCTCCAGCTGGGTAACTGAATCGTCTCACTTTCAAGTTCACAGTGAACCACAGGTGGGCTCTCAACCTCCTTTGGTTTTAAAATTGTACTTCGCAACACCTTCTGGTAATTAAAGCCAAACTTCCTCTGATCTGTTAGTTTCCATTCTCGTGCATCTTTCTGCTAAAAATAGCACAACTCAAAGAAATGCCATAGTGAGGGTGACAGTGTTGGAGAGCGAGTGTGGTTAAGTCGATATGCTGTTCACTGAATTATTAAAAAGTGGCAAATAGAAGTAGCAGTCTGACTTGCTGCAGCACATGCTTCAGACCAGTGAGTGCACTGCCACTTAATCCAAGTTTCTTTCTAGTTTACGTTACTTTCACCTTCATGCCAGGCCTATTGACTTCACTAAGTGACCAAGGGCTGCAACAAGTAATACTTATTTTACCTGCCAATGGGTTAATATGTTGATACATTGAATCTTTGAAATGTAAAAAGTAAAGTTCCCATCATAACTCAGACCAAATCAATTACTGACTGTATTGGCTGGAAAATACAATTATATTAGCTGGTAATCCAAGAACAAGAATTACTGAGGAATAACCTAAATGACTGATCATGTCCTAAGCAACTTGACCCTTTCCATCAAGAAATATTTTTTAAATTTTGATCAGATATGAGGCTTCTTATCCTGCTCTGTCTGGTTGTAGTGCTGTCATGAAACCATGATTAGACCAAACATTGTGTTAAACATCTAAGTTCATCATCCTAACACAAACATGGTAGCCTGCAGTTTTTGCATGGACGCCTTGTTGGTTGCAATGTGCAAACTGCTGCAAACAACGTTACACTCGACTTTTCAGCCATCCATTTAGCAACATCCGTTGCACAAAGGACCTCTTCAGCATGTTGTTTATCATTTTGGAGCTGACTCCATGTCATGGTCCCCAGGTCTTGAACCCAGAGTTTTGAGTTTTGTGGGTTCATTACTGTGAAGGGATTATGTTCTAGTTCTATATTGTTTATGGTCTTCTGTTTATTATATTATTTTTGTGCTTTTCAGTCTCTTTGTTATTTGTGCCTTTAGTTTTTTGCTTTTGATGGTTACAGGCTTGTTAGTTCCCTCTCATGATCCCATTCTGTTCCTCCAGTCTTGTCCCCGTGGTTGTCTTTCTATGTCAAGTTCATATGAATTGAGGCTTTGTCTCGGTGTAAGTTATTTCCTGTTTTATTTTGGTGGTCTTGGTCTCTTGTGCTTTGTATTTCATTTTGACTTCCCCTGTCTCGTTATCCCTGATTCGTTCCCACTGTGTTTCCCACCTGTTTTCCCCTAGCCTCATTACGTTGTTTATATATTGCCTGAGTCTCCCCTTGCCCTTTGTCGTGTTGTTCCTCAGTCCTGTGTGCTCCCCTGCTCTGTATTCCCTGGTTTCTAGTTTTCCTGGCTTCGTTCCTATGTGTGTTTTTGGATATTTTTTTTTCCTCATCTGACAGCAATAAAGCTGTATTTTGAGTTTACGTTGTTTCCCAAGTCTTGCATTTGGGTCTACATCCTGCCTGCCACACAGCCACTCGTGACACTTCAAATAAATGCTGATGCTATTGAAATATTATATAACTTAGTCCTCAGGTTGTATGTTGACTGAACAAATTCATGAGCTTACTTCTGTAAATGTATTTCATCTTGCTCTTTCTTGCTATTTTTTAAGCACCATCTTGTTCATTTCATGTGTCATCAGCCACCCTCGTCAAATGGTGCGAGCCTGCATCATCACCATGGATTCATATCTCTTGTTCCCCCATGCACCACCACACGGTGGTATGGACACAGCTCATGTGTGGCCACCCATACCCTACCCCCAAACCCCCGCTTAAACATGCGGTTTTCCTTTTGAATTTTTCCATAAAGCCTTTATCAGATTTAAACAGCCTTATTTTGAAGCACATACAGGAACACAATTTAACACTGTGCTAAGCTGTTAAAACCATTATACAGGAAACATGAGGCTTCTGCCACCCGATGATAATGTGCTGAGAAGCTATTGCAAATGTGAGCGAGAAATGTAGCTGAGTGTAGGATTTTCTTATAAATCATATTAGTCCATCGAGCGCAATTAACCGATTCTCATCAACCCATAAAGTCAGGAAATGCATTATACATTTTACATGTCTGAGCTCAGCTGGTTATAGTTTCAACTATACAAATAAAAGCCAGTCATGGTGTATATATATTCCATATTTTTAAAGTAATCATTAATTATATAGCTGTTTATATCTACCAAGTTTTGGGTCTTCTTTTATAAATCTTATGAAATTCCATGAGTGTTTCCAAGCCCCATTTCCACTTTAATCTCTAGCCATGGATATGTGGACACTTCCTCCATTAATTTTTTAAATATAACACCAGTTTGCCCAGCAATTTATTAGACACTGCAACAAAAACAGCAACAATGAAGATTTATTTGGTGGGTCAAGTAAACGTTCTGCAGTCACTAACGGAATAAAAACAAGGCTTCTGAATGCATAATAATAACTGTGAGGTCAAAGGAGAGGACCTTGGCAAAGGTAAAAAAAGTAAATGCTCAGAAGCAACGAGGCAAAAAATGCATCAGAGCAGTGGTCCTTAAGCACAGCCATTAACAATTAAAGCAAGTAATAGTAAATATAATATTTATGAGAGGCCTAATAACATTTTAATGCATACTTAATTATTTACAAGTCAGTTAGTAGTTTTGTTTAAATTTGTCTAGTCTTATTTTTTATTCCCACTGCACCATCATCATTCCTGGTCTGAAATATGTGTGAGCTATGCATTTTCACTGCAGAGTTGATAGATACAAGTTTTTGTCATTTCTACACTTTTCATCCTTCTGAGGGAAACCTTACATTGAATAATGACAAGTGCCCGTCATAGTTTTGGTCTCTGGGGCTACACTTCTCTGCTTGGGGATGAGATTCAGGTTAAGCCATGCAACATTTAGCTTGAAGTCTTTAAAAAAAAAAAAAAATTTAATTTTGCTCATGAAGGCCACATCACTTGTTCAAAAATCCTCTTGTTTTATCAAATTGTTATGGTTGATGCCTAGATACTTGGATAACTGCCACTGGTACAGGTCTCAGCAAGAAAACTGGTGAGTGAGGTGTTTTCGTTGGAATTGCAAATGACAGTAAGAATCAGTTAAGCAGAGGTAGCCTGCTTTCTGCTCCACCAGGCTGATTGTTCTGAGCTCATCAGCTAAACCACACATCCACTTAGCTGCTCCATTCACTGATCCTTTCCTCATACTCTTATACCATTTTCTAATCTTACCAGACTTTTGAGAGGTTTATCTCCTATTTTCCTTTTTATGTTTTCCTTTGCCATTCTAGAGTGTGCAGACTTGGTTATGAACCCTTACAGGGAGAAGTTATATGTTACAGTAAGCTGTACAAATATACTTGACGTAATTTGACTTGACTGGAAAGGATTTGACTGTGACATCTGCTCAGCAGGCAGTTCTGTGATGGCGATCTAAAAGTCAGTTGAACTTCACAGTCAGCATTTCACACATTTCTCTCCCACACACAATTAAAACCAGAGTACGCTGCTTTTAGTTGATAAAACTATTCCCTGGGTTTAGATATTGCTTTGTAAGATGCAAGGCGTCTTATTGTCGCTGCACATGAAGTAAAAGACAGCACAAAAATATAGCATTTGCTAAGTTAACATAATATAAAAAAAATAAAAACAGAAACAAAGATTGTGTTTAACAGCGTGCATGTATGGTGCTGTATATTCTATCCGCACCTTTGAGATGTGGTGTGCGTGGTGATAATGGAGAACCTGCTCCTGACACATTTTTGTTTTGAGGTTTACATCATCATTTGTCATACATTTTATAGCCAGACCCCAGCGTTTCACAGCTTGTGTAAATCCCATAGGAGGATATGTGCTCGATGGTGCTCAACGTTTGTAACGGGTTTTTCCACCGAGTGTTGAAATATAGCATGTCAGGTGTGTCTCCACGCCCTTTTCTTTTACTCTTGTTTCCAGCAAAGAGAGAAACTAAAGAAAGGCCTGAAAACGGGAGGTGGAAGGGGGCTACTGGCTGAGTCATGGTTTCATTCCACTTACCTCATTGCACTTATTTGCTCTTCTGCTTTGTGACCCATGTTATATCTTGTTTGTCTGAGTTGAGTGTAGTGTGTGGAGGGAAACATGGAAACATGATTTGCACTGTTACCAGAGTTGGCCACACCCTGCCTACTATTTCAGAGAAAACTAATCACCTGAGAGATCACCTTCAAAGAAACTGTGTGTGTGTGTGTGTGTGTGTGTGTATTAGGGCTTTAGGCTTTTTTAAAGCATTTCTTTCACTCACCAGTGCTTGTTATTCCAGTTTTATTGTTGAGTAAAGGTACACATAACTTCTCTGTTGCTTTCTTTTCACTGAGCCTTTGTTGTTTTTTGTATCCTCTTAAACTGAAGTAACTCACTACTACAACGGTCATTACAAAATTCTCTAAAAAAAATGTTTTGATTTCACAGGACGCCTTGAATTGGTGAAGTGATAATTAAAAAAAAAAAAAAAAGCTGACAGTGTGATATGATATGACAGAGAGTGTAGAATAAGATCATCAAGGTAGAAGAAAGGGGTACAATATGAAAGTTACAGAAGAAAAAAACAACTGAAAGTTTTGTTAGTAGCACCCTAACTTTCAGTCACACTTGCATGGTCTTGTTGATACACTTGCATGGTCTTGTATTAACATGCACATGCTCTGGACTGATTTTTCAGTACAGAAAGCATGTACCACACAAAGTAAGTGAACCATTTTGTATGATCTGCATTTATCTACCGTGTATACATAATTATGTACATATGTCTTAAAATATGACCTGATCTTCCTCTAAGTTACAATAATAAACAGTCGCAGTTGTGTTGTTCATATGGAGTGCATACTTTGCAGCTGTCACAAATAATAGGTTAGAAAAGTGCGTGGACCTCTTGGCTTCTTAAAACAACAAAACTGAACTGGAGTTAATTGTTGAAGGCGTTAGTTAGAGCTACTTTGACTTATAAAAAAATACTCAAACATTGTGAATTTAATCAAGCAATGTTCAGAAGGAGGATCTGCTAATGTGACCCATGCCTCACTAAATTAAAAAAAAAAAATTCCCCATACGTCCAACCCAGATTCCACAGTCATTTTTTTCACATAGCACTTTATTCTAGGTACTTAAGTGCTTTATATACTTTGCCAATTTAGAATTACCCTTAAACCTAACATACATGTCTTTGGATTACATTTTATGACCACTTAATGCAGAACAACAATCCTTTGAAATTTCTGGCATAGATTCCACAAATGGAGCTGCAATCATTTTTTACACTGGGATGTTATCCTAAATCCATTTTCTTCCACTTATCTAGTTCAGGGTTGCAGCTTTCATAGGACAAAAGGCAGGATGCACCCTGAGCAGGTCACCAGTTTGTCACAGGGCTAACACAGAGAGACAGACAGCATTCACACCTAACCTATTCAAGCACAGGAAGAACATGCAAACTTCACACAGAAAGGCCCCAGCTGGCTGGTGGATTTGAACCCATAACTTTTGTGTTGAGAGGCAGCAGTGCTAACCACTGTGCTGCCTGTTATACCAAACATAGCTGTGAATTAGCTGTGTACATAATTGTTTTATCTGGTCATATTATCCTAATGTGCATGGCTTCTAGTATACACATTCAGTTTTAATTTTGTCTAATAGTTGATAATTCTGCTTAAGTTTAAAGCAGTGGTTTACTGGGCTGCATCAAATTCAAATTTCTTCCTAATATTCTGTCCCCTTAATATACGTTAATGGGTGGACAAAATAATGGCACTTAAATGTCACTAGGAGGTTTCAGTACAATGTTTATTTTACATATAAAAATGTTCTGGCTCTTTAAGTATCTGATGGTTTGGTTTGGTTGGTTTGATGGATAAATAACCTCTCCAGGAAAATAACTCACTTGAACTCAGTCAACAAAGGCAGAGAAAGCCCAGTGCCAAAGAGGAGGGGCCATGTATCATTTATTCTGGATATATCCGGATACTGAAATGACTTGTTTTATTCCGTTTGGAAGATCCTGGAGTTTATTTTGTGTGATTGCAGTAGGCAAGTTATCACCAGACCTTGTTGTCTGTTTTCTTTTAGGATAAGAGACAACGGCAGGAAATCCATGTTTCCTCTGTAATATTTTAACAAGTGTTTATGTAATGTTCACAAAGCAGGTGTTAACATGAGTTTAAGTTGTTTCTTTCTTTCTTTTTTTTTCTTGGAGAAAGCAGTTGAATGATAATGCGATGAGGGAGAGAAAGAAGCAGGGAAAGAAAATAGAGGGCAATAGCTAATTACTATTCAGACTGAGTGCCTGTGGGGAGGAAGGAGAGTGCAGGCCTGCTGCAATTCAAATAATCCAAAGCTAGAAAGTGTGAGAGTGTAGAGGGCTTAGAGAAGGCACTGCTTTGATGTTTCTCCCCTTTACATTGTGGAAAATGAAAACATACGCTCCAAGGTCTATGCACAAGTTTTCTTCACCAATGCAACTGTCAAACAAAGACAGGAGAGCAGAGCGGTGGCAGCCTCATGTGAAGCCTGACTGTAACACTGAAATAGTTTGATGGTGACCTCCACCACTAGGACAGACGTGACTGGGCCACTCTGAGAAAATGGGTTAACGAGTGAGGCCTTCATCTCCTCAGTGGAGCTATGATTTGCCTCAAGCAGATTTCTTTGACTGTTTGCATCTATACTGTGTGTAGACACTTTTGTCTTCATAATAAGCTAAACAGATTGAATAACACATCTGTTCAACCCTTTTCAATAAGTGAGTTTTTTTCCTTTGAAGCTGCATTGCAAGAAAAAAACATTTGTGAACCCTTTGGAATTAACCAAGATTTCTGAACTGATTACTCATGAAAATTGGTTGGATCTTCATGTAAGTTACACAGTCTGACTAAACTTCATGTCTTTACTGAAAATTGTGGGTAAAGTATGTGAATTTTGGAATATAGTAACTTGTAGAACCTCCTTAACTCTTTCCCCCTTAGATGCCTGCTAATGGTAAACCCTTGTTTCTCTCTTCCGAACTGAGCGGTTTCTGTAATATTTCAGGCCTGCTTATATAACAAAATGACTGGGTGATCTCTGCCTATATAGCCTACTATAGCTTAATTTTATTTCTTTTCCAGCAGTATTTTTGTGGATGTACCTGTGTGCTTTGACTCATTCTGCTTCCATAAGACAACCAAGGTCCAAGGTCATGGACTGCTGCCCTGACACTATTCTGCAGAAACGCTCAATGAAATTCTGACTTCAGCTATACAGGCCCCAAATCATGATGGTCCCTCCACATAGCTTGACATTTATGATACATTCCTTGGTATGTTTTTGTCCTCCAAACACAGCATTTATAATTTTAGCAAAAAGTTCAACTTTTGTCTCTTCTGTCTGTGTCCCAGAAGTGTTATTGAACAGACAGGTGGCAATTTTCTTTGTATGTGTTTGTGTGTGTCCTTCAGTTAACAGTTTTTAACAAAGATTTTAACAAGGCGTGCAGTCTTCTGCAGGTGTTTTGCTGTTCCTGTGGATTTTTTTTTCACGTCTTTCTGGATTGTGTTCATGGTGTGATCTTTGTCAGATGCCTAGCACTAAGTAGAGTTCCTCTTCTCTAGACCAGGGGTGGTAAACATAAGGCCCGGGGGGCAAGAATCGGCCCAGCAAAGGCTGCAATCCGGCCCACTGCAAGGCATTAGAAAATGTGAAGGAGGGCAAAAACTTTGGACTTTATTTTACTGTATTTTCACATGTTTTACAACTTTTTCTAATGATAAACACCTCCCCATGGCCATTCATATTACAACAAAGCAATTAAGTAATAGATAAACAATTAAATGACACTCTCTACTAGAGAAATTTCTTTGTTTACTGTGGGTCCACAGTAAAAGAACAAAACAACTAAAAAAGGATATTTTCTATGAATTAACAAAAACTTTGTTTTATAATTACAGGACAGTCTGGGTAATGAGCTACCAGAACATTTATTTCTTACAATTCAAGCTCATTTACTACAGCAGCATTTCTTTATCATAAAGAAAAACTGAGATGTACTGTAAATGTGTACTTAAACTTCTTTACACGGACAGAAAGGAGAGTTTCACTGGTCCGGCCCACTTAAGATCAAACTATGTAAAATGAATTTGACATCCCTACTCTAGACAGTTTGACTTATTGTGGACTGATAAAACCCCAAAGTCTTTATGAATGTTTCTGAAGCTGTTTCTAGCATATGGCATTTCTATTTTCTCCTATGGTGATGTGAAAAATTATGCGATGGTGTCACACTAACTGATCTTTCTTCAGAAGAACTTGCCTTATCAGTTTTTTTTTGCATGCCCTTTATTCATAGGGCGAGGCACCTCTACTACCTGGAAGTCTTTGAAGTGTTTCCTATCCCATGGAAAACCTTACTCCAAGTAGCTTTGTGGAAAAGTACAAAACAGACGTTGGTAATTGTGACTGTCAAAAAAAAAATCAGAGCATGTTTTAGGAATAATTAAGGCAGAAATGTTTATAAGGGAGCAGACACATACATATTTTCATTCAGCCCTCTCATCACTGATAGGATGCATTGCTTTCACAGAGGTTTAACCCTTTGACTCCAACTGCCAGAGCCCAAATGTGATGATGCAGGCATAAAAAAAACCAGATGATTTTCAAATCATCCAGATGGAAGAGTGATTACTTTGAGATTCATTTAATGCCACGCAAACCCCTCCCCCTTCACTGGCTCCATCTCTCTCTCTCTGTCTCTCTCTGTCTATCTGCAGTGAAACTGCCCGTTCACATAAGCTAAAAATAAATTATGTGACTGAGCGCGGCCAACTGTACTGTTCATGCATTACTTATGGAAGTGTTTGCTTTTCTTCCATTTTCAGAAAAAAAGGGCCTCAGTCCCTGAGCAGATATTGTGTTGGAGTGGGCTTTCAGGCCATATCCTCCAAACAGGAGCACTTTCACTGTTCCCATCCTGTCCATAGTGGTGTCAGCAGTGTTGCAGTTTATCTGGCAATGTTTGTGAGTTGCCTAAGGTTTGCTGTCTGTTCTGCCTAAGAATTGTGTTAGATGTTTTGTTTAAAGCCGAGAAGATTAGTCAGTCTTTAAATATAGGAGGTGGATCTGTGTATCATCCTTCAGTGGAGCCGTGTCAGGGTGAAATGGTTAAATCATGTTACGATTTTGCATTCTGTTGCCCAAAAATTTGATTTTTATTGTTTTTCATCCTTTCATGGTGACAAAAACTCCAACAATCACAAAGGCCAAAGATAATTCTTTCCCAAATTGTCCATTTTAAATATCCACCACAGTTTAATACATGTTCAACCTCGACTTATCATACCTTCTGTTACTGTGAGCCCATACATTCTCCCTTTACAAAAAAAAGAATAACTACTGTTGTAGGCAAACTACAGTTTCAAAAGTATTAGTGGTTTTTCTCTGGAGTTTTTAGTCATAACCCATGGTCTTCATCTAAAAATGAAGTTTGCATATAATTGCAGATACAAATTGTCAGTTATTTATCTGAGCAGGTACAGTTTTCTGAGCAGATTTAAGGTCACTCAGAGCCACTTTGGATGATGTGTTGACCGACCGTGTTGTAAATCATATGTGTTTGGAGGGAAAGGGGTGGGTTTAATGTAGTTTAAATACAAACACATTCACAGTGAAAATTTCTATGCACTCTCATGTAAGGAATTCATGAATAGTTGTGACCTCGAACCTCTTTCTGTTCTGGCAGGCACTAACCACTGAAAGCAGGTACATACTCTACAAGAACTTCTGTGATTTTGTCCCATTTTTGTTCTGCTGCTAACACATCAGCTTCAAGAAGTGGCAATTCACTTGCTGCTTTATGTCCCACCCTTTGACAGATTCTTTATAACAAGATAATTATTCATTTCACCTGTTAGTGGTTTCAATATTGTAATTTATTGGAATCACATAAGAAAATCCTCATCTCGTCTCTCTTGTCCTTTGGGAAGAGAAAAAATTGGTGCCTGAAAGCGTTCTACCTTTGGTTGCTGTGCATCTCAGCAGCCTAAATTTTAATCAAGGATTAAAACTCAGGGCGACTGATTCACATACATTGGAATCCCCCATCAGACCGGCCAATATTTGTACTTGATATAAAGTTGTTTCCCATTGCTATAGACATTTTTAGTCACTGTAACAGGATAACAGGTTGTCTCTGAGACATGTGGAGATGAAGTTTAAAAAGCAGCCAGGGCAGCTACTGGTGAACATACTGAGTGAATCATTACTGATCAACACAGTAACTGAAAGAGTGAGTACAGGCTCTCCAGATGGATTTTTAGTATCTTAAAATCTGACAGCTTTGCCCACAGAGGAGTTTGGCAGAGTCTCTGCACCGCTTCGGGCCAGCCGAGAGCTCAGTCAGCCTGTGTTGGGTCTGGTGGGGTGGAGGAAGCTGCAGATGGGCTGTTGGCAGGAGGGATGGAAGGAATTGTCAGATGGACACTGCTTGCCTATCACTTGAATCTGATCAAGTTAAACCTGTGACTCAGGATTCCTCCTCTTCTGTCCTCTGAATGCAACATTCATAAGCTCATCTCTTCTCAGCATTTCCGTTTTTTCCTTTCTTGTCCTCAGCTTTCACACTTCTCTCTTTTTTCTCTCTGTGTCTCTGAATCATCCCATCTCTTGCCCACGCTTCCGTATGTTTCCAGATTTAGTCCTGTTTTGTTTTTCCCTTCTTTGAGGCTGGAATTGAGCCACATGTTTGACGCCCGCAGCCATCTCTTGAGATTACCGCAACACTGTGTGCATCCATCCAACTGTGTTTTCATCATCTTCCTTATCATTTTTTTCTTTTTTTAAATCCCTGCTGCTTTCTCTTTTCTCTATCACAGTGGGTTGGAACAGGTGTTGGGTGACTCCATTCAGACACATTGGAGAAAGCTGATCAGTCCCAACCTATTTATTCTGTTATCCACCTATGATAACCCTTGAGCAACTGTTGCTTGAGCCTTACCAAGCAGGGTTAATGGGGGAAAAAGTTATATAATAATCTTGATATTTTTCTAATGTCAAAGAAAAATGGGAAAAAAAACTACCGTCATAACATTTCTCATTCAAGTTGAAAGTTCAAATTAGCTGTGTTGACAGTGTGAATGACTGGTGTTTATTTTAATCCCATCAAATAAAACCATCAAAGTTAGATTTGTTTTGTTATTTTATTGTGGCTTGTCTTATGCTCAGTTTTTTCAAAACAATACAGTATCTTATTTGATTTTTTCTACAGGTGACATCACACAGAAGGGCTATGAGAAGAAAAGGACAAAACTTCTGGCTCCCTACATAATCCACACTCCACGTAAGTATTCATAATCCCATTTTTGATCTGGCTAAGCATAAATGTGCATCCCCTATGTCTTTGTTGTTTTCCTGTCTGCTTATGCACAAAAGGAAATGTCTTGTCATGTTTACACGTACACGAAACAGAAATATCATTGTTCAGTGTCTTTTTGCCATGACTAAGATTTAGTGCTTGACTAATGCCCATATTTTTTCAGTAGTATTTTTATTTATTATTTTACAAAAATGAAATAAACTAGCAAACAGACTTAAAACAATAGGCCTAAAAACCAAACACTTCCACTTCTCTCAGTTGGAGCTTGGCAATCCACATCCTTACAAAAAACAAGTCTTCCTAAGAAAAGAAATGTAAGTACATACAACAAAAATATTTAATTGTGCATATTTTTTGTGTCAGTTCAAATTTACATTCAAGTCGCTTCAATTCATTTTCATTTATATAGCACCAAATTACAACAACTGTCACTTCAAGGCCCTACAATATTAGAGAGAAAATCCCAACAATCAGACAGCCCCCTGTAAGCAACAGTAACAGTGGGAAGGAAAAACTCCCTTTTAACAGGAAGAAACCTTCTGCAGAACCAGGCTCATGGAGGGGCAGCCATCTGCCTTGACTGGTTGGAGGTGAGGGGAAACAGAAGAGAGCAATTTACATGACAACTGGGGGGGAGGGATCGCCTGTAAGTACACATGGCATGAGTAATGCACAACAGCACTCTGCACATATTACAGCAGCATGGCTCCATATTAAAAATACTAAACTGGTTTGATGTTTTCTTAAAATAGAGAATACTATACATAAGTACGCTGTGGTTCCCACATAAACTGAGTGTAAATGTAGGCTTACAAATATTCCAGATGGTTTATAAGAAATGATAGTCTGTGATGTTCATTAACATGACAGTTAACCCATCCATTACCATCATCATTGAGGTTCAGAAGAATATTAAATGGACTGATTCTTATATAGCACTTTTCTACTCGAGCACTCAAAGCGCTTTATACACCCATTCACACACACATTCATACAAGCATGTCTAAGTGCTCTAAGTGCTTTCTATCTAACATTCACACACACATTCACACTCCGATGAACACATAGGGAGCAACTTGGGGTTCAGTATCTTACCCAAGGATGCTTTGGCATGCTTTGGCATGAAGCAACCAGGGATCAAACCACCAACCTTCTGATTAGTAGATGATGACCTGCTCTACCTCCTACTCCTCTAGCCACCAGTAGCTTGAAGAATTCATGCATCTCAGCGATAACAGAGCCCATAAAGACATCAAAGCCAGACTTAACAAAGCCAGCTTTTAGCCAGCTCAGTGACATCTGGAAGTCAAAGCAATACAGTATCAAAACCAAGATCGAACTCTACAATATGAATGTTAAGTCAGTACTGCTATATGGCTCTGAGTCCTGAAGGGTAGTGCAGAGGGACATAAACAAAATCGAAACCTCCCACAACAGCTGTCTAGCAAGGATCTACAACATCTGCTGTCCTCTAATGAGGACCTGTACAAGAAGACAGGCTGCAAGAACTTGTCACTCAAAATAAAAATGAGGAGGCTAAGATGGCTAAAGTTGACCAGCGAGAGAACTCCAAAAGCTGCCTTGACATGGAAACCGTTGGAAGATGAAAGAGGGGCAGGCCTAAGATCACCTGGCAGAGGGCAAGTGGAGAAAACCTGTTGCAGCCATATGTTCCACTGGGCTCAAGGACACACATTAAAACAAGTTAAAATATAAAAAAGTTATTAAATGAGAAACAAAGAAAACAAATAGAACCTCAATAGAACTATTACAATGTTGTTTTTATTATAACAGGCTGAAAGTTAAAGGATAAAGACATTACAAAAGCAGTGTTAAAGTACTTTGTTTATGAACACCATACATCTTTTTGCTTCTAAAAAGTTATAAAGCAACTTAACTCCAGAGAAAGTCCAGATAAAAATCCAAGCTTATTTTACCTTTGACACCAACAGTGGTGTCACAGTGTTTGCAACCAGTGAAGGTCAACAGATATTCAAGAGCTGTTTGAATATAAAAAGATTTTCTTCTTGCTGAGGTCTTCTGCATATTGAAACAAATTATTTGGAGAAATTACCACTTATGTTCCCACCTGAGTATGTAAAGGTGGTTTTTCATGTTTTTGTTTTTTGTAATAATGCATGTTTTTTGTATTTATTTTACAGCACCACCCCCTCAAAATGATGTACAGCCTCCCGCTCCTAGTTCCTCTAGCCATGCCCCTCCACCATCCAGCTCATCCCGGTATCGCGAGCGTCGCTCCCGCAGAACACATCGCAGTGGAGGAACCAGGGATGACCGCTACAGATCAGGTGAGCAAGAGAAGTCCAGCCCCAAAACGTTCTTTATCCCACTTCAGTTGTCCCTCTGATGCACCGGTCACAGCAGCAATACAGCTTAATCTAACAAGTTTTCAGGGCTGAAATGATCCTACACCAGTCTGTTTTTAAGCTCAGATACTGGACTGTTTCAAAGGGACCAATTAAAGAGCTGTGTGTGGGGAATGTGTGTGTTTGTCCATGTGTATGTGTGCACATGTGTGAGAGAGAGAGACGCAGTGCAGTGCTGCAGCTGGGAAGCCCCCTCAGTGAGGACCCCCTCTCTGACAGCAAAGTGATGTCAGTGGCTGGCTATGTGTGAGAAGGTTGTGAGGAGAGCAGGGGAATACTGATGTGGGGTAAAAAAACGAAAACAAAACACAGTGCTTGCAAAAATATAGGGAAAAAAAACAGAGAAGAGACGTTTTGTCACTCATCCAAGTGACTTCCTCAGTCTCAGCTGACTGCAGGTTTCCCCAACCTTATAAACAGTACATTTGCATAATGACTAAAACTAGCGCTATTGCCTAACAATGGGCCGTGAGGTCAGTTTCATGATCATTAGTATGCAAATTGTCATGACCATTGATCAATGGCCATGAGTACTATTCACATAAGGTTGGGGAATGGCTGCAATCACAGCATTGTAAGATAGTGAAAGATCCCTTAGGCCCCCTCCTCGGTTCAGAGATGGTCGTTCCCTTTTCAAGTAAAGATGAGGCAAAAAGAAAAACACAAAGTACATGTGGTGGGTACAACTAGTGTTTGTTCACTGAGGATTGGGCTCTAAAAGCATCTGCCTGTGGACTGACCCACACCCTGCTGCTTCTTTTCTCAAAAAGCCTCTCAGCCTCTGCAGCATGCTAAATGCCAGGCTTACTAATCTAAAGTCTGTCTATCAGACTGGAGTTTGGTGAAGGGTTGTCTAAAAATGTTTCAGCTTTATAGAAAATCTGACTCAGTAGCAACACATATTATTTTTGTTTAATCCAGTTGGAGGATTCAGAAGGATCAGAGCTTAAAAAAAAAACACAGTTACTGCTCTTTTATTAGACAATCAGTAGTTTACAGTGTAGTGGGCAGTGAATTTAGACTTGAGACACACACACATTTGTCTGTATTATTTATAAGATAGCTCTACTTCCTGTGCCACAGACACTTTTTGCTTCTATGGTTCAAAACCCTTAATTTGGATACTATATTTAGGGCAGTGAAAAGGCTCCCAAAATTGTTGTTCTTTGTTCTACAATGTTTTTCATATTCAATAAAGTCTCCCACATATGAAATGAATTCTTATATCAAAGATTTTCACTAAAAAAGTGGTTAAATTGAGAAATATTGTAGCGAGAAAAGTGTAAAATACAACCAAGCTGAATGGCAGATGGTATTCCTGAACTAATTTTTTAATATTGCAGGATCAGATTAAAACAAAGTGTCACAGTGGACAAGGGGTTCCTTTTTTTCATGTTAGAATAAACAGAATATGTGAATATCTTGATGCACTGAGGAAATACAGCGCTACACACGTCAATATTTTCATAATGTTTATAAATCTAAAGAATTTTTCTTAAGTTATGGGACATTTTTGAGGGAACCATGCAGCACATAGAGACAAAAATATGGACAAAAGTACTGGGCCACCTACACATTACACCTAAAGGAGCTGCTCAGCCATGGAAACCCATGCCATGAAGATCCTGGTGCACAGTCTTTGTGGTGATGTTAATGCCAGAGGAGGTTTGGAGCTCTGCAGCCTCAGCACTCTGACCCCGCTCTGTAACATCACGTGGTCAGCCACCTAGTGGCTGAGTTGCTGTGGTTCCTAAATGCTTCCACTTTGCAATTATTCCACTTACAGTTGATTGTGGCATATCTAGGAGGGAAGAAATTTCATAAACTGACTTTTTGCAATGATATCCTATTACAGTACCACGCTCAAATTTAGTGAACTCTTTAGAACACCCATTATTTCACAAATGTTTGTAAAGGCAGACTGCATGGCTAGGTGCTTGGTTTTATACACCTGTGGCAATGGGACTGAAAACACCTGAATTCAAAAATTAGGAGATTGTTTGGCCCAATACTTTGTCCATATAGTGTATGTTTAACCCTAAGGTTTGGGAAAATAAACAAAAATGGTTGAAGGTAAATATGCTGCTTATTGGGAATAAGTTTCAACACAGAATGTATAAAACAACATTTCTATTTCTGACTTTGTGTGTGAGAGGAAAAGTAGGAGATCACTAAAGTCAGTAGGGAAACGTGGATGACCATAGTAGGCTTATAATGGCAGTTCATCCAAAAATTGAGGAGGGATTTCTATCAGAACCAAAGTTATGATCTGACTTGACAGAGAAAATTACCTTGTTGACCTTGAGTCATGTTGTTAGAAAATGGCATGACAGAGATTTCTAATTAGGAGTTATAGCCTAAAAATATTGTAAGAATAATACAAAACTCTGCAGCAGTGAGGAACAGAAAAAAAAAAGTGGTTATCATTTTATAGACTGCAGAGAAATTTAATTGCCTCTGGCTTCCTCGAGTTATTACACCTCTTAAACAGCCTGCCACTACTGAGTTCACTTAAATATGCTCCTGAATGCTTTCTGGAGCTGCACTCTCTATGATTACACTTTATGTTTTGTACATAGTTTTATCCATTCAAATTAGGAAGATAAATAAAACAGGCATGTATCAAAGATATAACTGAGTAAAGGTCCTTAGCTGCCCACATGTCAGTGGTGATTGGAGCTGGAGTAAAACTCACTGCAAGCTGCCACACACCCCACTGTGCCCATCACTGTGGAAACCGCCCTCATCCTCCCGGACATGTGCAAGGAATCAGCTCTCCTGACGCTCCGGTGCGAGGATGCGCAACAGCACATTATGAGAGAGAATGATTTAGCTGAGAACAATCTGTTAAGCAGAATGGCAGTTATGTAATTATGGTCCCCACTGCTGCTCTGAAATGAGCTGTGCTCTATGATTTATTTAAATCTGTTGATGTTTCAACATAAATGATGCCCCCGAGTCGATAGATGTGAAAATTCACTAAGTCGTCTTTTGTCGCGCATGTTCTGTTACGTGGTCTGAATGTGTGTTTGTTTACGCGGTGGCTTTTAATGCGCCTGTGGGTGTCATCAAGTGAAAGGATTTCGGCATTTATTACCGTGTGCATTTGCGCGTGTAGGCATGTGAGTGGGCTAATATACAGCTTGGTTCTCTCTTCTCTGTGTCCTGTTTCAATAGGAAAACACTGTCTTCCTGTAAGGATTTCTTCAGGCTTCTCACCTGTAACCTGTCTTCAAATTTTAAATATTACATCCTCAAATAACACTAGTGCTCATTATTCATTATTTAGCAAAAATGTGCTTGGTTAGATATTTGTTATTTTTCTTTTTGTCTTTATCCTGGGACTCCTGGAGGAGCCAGGGGTTAAAGTTAGTTACTGTGCCCTTAAATCGAATTTAGGGGTCTAGGCTCCTCAGTTGAGATTCCCTATGGAAATAATTCAAACATATGAAGCAGCAGTGACTCTTTGAAGATGTTAAATAAAACTTTAAATTAAAAAAAAAAAAACAGGTTGGGATAGCAAAAATCTCTCACTAATGAGATAAAAGACCATAAATGAGGGTAGTAAACAAAATATGTAAACAAAATATATATTGCTGAGTCATTTTGAAAGAATGTTAACAGCTTTTTTCTTTGTGCCCGTCATTGTTTTGTTGCTCTGAATGAGATCCAAAGCCACTGGAACTAATCTCTACCTAAACCAAATGTTTTCTGTCTATGCAGATATCCATACCGAGGCAGTACAAGCTGCCTTGGCTAAACATAAGGAAGAGAAGATGGCACTCCCCATGCCTACCAAACGGCGGTCCACATATGTGCAGTCACCCATCGAAACTCGCACACCACCAGGTAGGACGTGTGAAGGCATTAAAGTTGGACCTTTAATTAAGAATTATGGATATTTATATTTTGTTTTCTTGCACCCAGACTCCTCATCTGGCTCTGAAGATGAGACATCTGTGCGCAGACAGTCGTCAGTGGTTGCTCCCCAGCCTCAGGTCAACCCCAACCTGCAAAGCCCGGAGTCTTGGATCAATCACTCCATCCAGGGCTCCTCCACCTCCTCCTCAGCCTCCTCCACCCTCTCCCAGGAGGCCAAACCACAGCCTCAGAGCCAACCTCAGCCTCAGTACAAACCGCAGTACCAGCCTCTTTATCAGCCTCACTACCAACCACAGTACCAACCTCAGCACCAGCCACACGAGCAGGCCCGCGCTGCAGCTGTGACAGACATGCTGGCTCACAGTCGCATTGGTGAGGCACGCAGTACGTGTGTGGAGATTATTCTGTGCAAATGTTGTGTATGTTAAAGCAAGAGCTACTAGACTTATAAATTATTTAACCAGAGGAAAAGCAGCCTTAATATTATTATCATACACAGGTAAAAGGTTTAGATGATCTGATTGGCCAATTTACATAATGCTGCATAACTAGCTTCAAAGTAGTCTAATTGTTGTATGGCAGAGTACATAAATCTAACATAGTTAGCTAGCGAGTATTGTTTCACTTACAAATAAACTGAGAACTTTTTACTTTCACGTGTGTAGGTAATAATACAGTAGTCTGAACCTTACTGACATTTCTGCTGGGTCTTTTGCATTTGTATTTGCTAATGTATGTGTGTTTTTCAAATTTGTCAGTGTTTTAGATAAGTAGTACCTTTGGCTCTTCTCTCCTAGCCACTCTAGATTTAGACTCAGTAAAATTGCATTTAAAAATCTGCTGAAAATTGCAGCTACAATACAATAGTCCCATTTAAACTTCAGGACATCCCACTGCTTTCCCTTACAGCCCCCTCAGAGAATAGTGCACCTCCTCCAGATGTGACAGCTGTGGCCCCTCCGGCCAGAGGCCCGCGGGTGGACCTGCCCTCCAGCGCCGTTGTCCGAGGGATGAGCCGAGGACAGAGCCGCTCGAGCATGATGGAGACTGCGGATGGTAATGGATACACCACAGAGTTAATTTTTTTTATTTTGTGTGTCTTTGCAACAGTCTGATTTCTCTTTCTTCAAATAAGTGTTGACTTCCAGCTGTGACCTTTTATTAATCAAGTTTTTTTTTCTTCCTGATTTTTTTTTTTTTTTCACTCTGTCAAATGTTTTTTGACCGGCTGATAGGAAGAGGTAATATCCAGAGTAAGGAAACTCCTTAATCTATAATGTCCACGGCCTCCTGTGTTTGCTGATGTGCCCTGACTCTCCCT
Source organism: Heterochromis multidens (assembly GCA_015108495.1). Taxonomy (NCBI): domain Eukaryota; kingdom Metazoa; phylum Chordata; class Actinopteri; order Cichliformes; family Cichlidae; genus Heterochromis; species Heterochromis multidens. The sequence continues at coordinate 3,088 of VUQS01032392.1, read as the reverse complement.
ACTGTGTGTAGTAATTGATTTTAGAAGGAAATGAAACAAAAGCAACGTCTACACGTACAAAATAAATCCTCATGTGTGATCCCAAACCAAAAAACCTTTATCCCAGTTCTCACTCTGTTTTCCTTGTGTTGACGCCACCTACCCATGCTGCTGCTTTTCAGTCCTAAAATATTTTACAATTGATTCGAAATAGTGTATTTACAGTAAAATTACATTTTATACTAACAAACAAGTTGGGGAATGAAAAACAGCAGACTATGTGATGGTAAGACATTTAAACAATGTTCTAATGTTCTGTCACTGCGTGTTAGATCCATGGGATGTGTGACTGTGTATTTATCCCTGCTGCTGCCCCTCTCCACCTTCACCCTGCCTGTAGGAGTTCCTGTGAGCAGCAGAGTTTCCACTAAAATCCAGCAGCTGCTAAACACCCTGAAGAGGCCTAAGAGGCCCCCGCTCAGTGAGTTCTTCACCGATGACTCTGAGGAGATCGTAGAAGGTACACTGCTGCATAAAACACGTCAACCTCCAGTATACTGAAGTAGATTTAAAGGTAGACCGTTTGACTACCACAAAATACACATAAAAAATTGGAATTTATGCCCCTCCTTGCTCCAGCATTTTATAATAAGTTAAATAGTCCAAAAAAGACATTCTTGATTATTTGTGAACACTTCAGTGTTTTAGAAATACATATTTAGGTACCTCTAATAAGTCACACTTCATAAAGGGTTAGTAAGTAAGTAAGTTGTAACTTACTAGTGTAGTTCCCATTTAGGGAGCATGTGAGGAAGGATATTTTAGGGCTACATATCACAGATGTCTCCTAAATGCCACACATGCAGGAAGTTGGTTGTCGTGAGATCTAACAAACAAATCTAATGCGACAGTTTTATAAAAAGGACAGCTCCAAGGATACATTCACTGAATGTATGTATGTCACTGCGGTGTGCCTGGGAATCAGAGCTAATGCTAACTGAGTGCTGGTAAGCAGAAATCTGCTTTGTATTATTTGCTTGCTTTGACACTAACTAGCGGGAACTAAACCATATGCAGTGAGATCTATTCTTTTTATAAATTTTTCCAAATTTCTCTTGCAGGTTGAGAATTTGCTTGTGGTGGTGGATGGCCAGGCTAGAATTTACCAGTGTTCTCTAAACGTCTCACCTGCAGCAATTTGGTGCTTTTTAAAGTGTTATAGAAAACTTCAAATTTAGTGGCTCCATAGTGTAGTGGTGTACACATTTACCTAACAAGTGAAAGAGCCCCGGTTTCTCTCCCAGGAGGAGACACAAATCCCTTTGGGGTTGCGTCAGGAAGGCCATCTGGTGTAAAAGCGCTGCCAAATCAAACATGCGGACCTGCCCGCTATGCTGACCCCTTGTGAATAAGGAAAGTAGCTCATAGAAAACTTCAAACTCAACACTGCACTCTGCTGGGTTCCCAGCAAAACGGATGAACAAACATATGCAGAAACAAACAGAGATTCCTGGATTTATTAGAGTGATTGCTTTTCTAACAGTTCATAAAACATTACTGATGCTTTACTGATTATTTTAATCTATTAATAAGAAAACGGTGTTTGTACTTGGGTTTAAAGTTTGAAAATGAAGTAAAAACACTAAATAAGGATATTTAATTAATCAAGTTGGCATACCTAATTGGTAATATGTTGTTAATAAATTAAATAAAGTGCAAATGAACCATTTTTCACAACCTGACAACAGAAAAGTTCTTATCTCTGACAGATCTGTAAATCAGTGCAAAATCACAAGTAACTTACAAAGGTGAAAAGCTGTTAGAGAGTGGTACTAATATTTGGTTACAAAGAGCCTTGGGACCAAAGTTAAAAAAATATATTTGTATATGAGATTATTTGGATTACTTGAGTTTGTTTGATGTAAAGCCAAACATTGATAAAACTATCGTAAAATAAGCAGATAGTGGTAAATCTTTAATATTTATATATATTTTGTAAATTAGAATAGCAGGTAAGATGAGAGCTCAGGAAACACAGAAAAGGGAAAGCCATGTAAAAGGTCAGTGAATTGGTAAAACAGATACACCGTATGGATTTATTTTACCTTGGTGGCATCTCATCTCATTAGTCTCTAACATTCCCAAAAGCATCCTGTTGTCTCTCTTTAATAGTGCCCCAGCCAGACCCCAACACACCCAAGCCAGAGGGCCGTCAGATCATCCCAGTGAAAGGGGAGCCTTTGGGAGTGGTCAGTAACTGGCCCCCAGCCCTGCAGGCAGCACTGGCTCGCTGGGGAGCCACTCAGGGGAAGAGCCCTGCCCTCACTGCTCTTGACATCACGGGCAAACCACTCTATACACTGACTTATGGTGAGACACAATAGTCAAAGAAGGATGTGTATGGCATCAAGTCAGCAAACTGATATGTTATTTAATGTCATAAAGCACTGAAAATGATGACTGAAAGGTAATTATTTTGAGACATAGTGATAGTAAAAGAAAATATATGTGAATTCTGTGACATGATATTTTTTTGAAGGGGCTAACCCCCCCCCCAATCCACCATCTGTCTGTTAGGGAAGCTGTGGAGTCGCAGTGTGAAGCTGGCGTACACCCTTCTCAACAAACTGGGCACTAAAAACGAGCAAATCCTCAAACCAGGAGACCGAGTAAGAGAGCACACACAGAAAAATACACATATACACATACACTACCAGTCAAAAGTTTTAGAATACCCCAATTTTTCCAGTTTTTTATTGAAAATTATGCAGTTTAATGTCTCATTGCACTCTGAAATGAAAGCATAGTACAAATAAGCAATTGAAGTTAAAAAAGAAATCATGGAATCAATTTATAGACCAAAATGTATTCTAAACTTTTGACTCATCAAAGTAGCCACCTTTGGCAGATATAACAGCTAAACACACTCGTGGCATTCTTTCTACAATAGAAATCAAATATTCTTCAGAAAGTTCTTCCCATATCTGTTACAGAAGTTCCCATAAATGTGTGGCACTTGTAGGTTGCTTTGCTTTCACTCTTCTGTCCAGTTCATCCCAAACCAGCTCGATGGGGTTTAAGTCTGGAGACTGTGCTGGCCACTCCATGT
>VUQS01032390.1:0-10241 GCA_015108495.1 Heterochromis multidens | reverse complement strand
GTACTCGCATGTGACACCGTTGCTAATCCAGCTGCATTGGCTCCCCATTGAATTCAGAGTCCATTTTAAGATTCTGGTTCTGACTTTTAGAGCTCTTCATGGACAAGCACCAGCTTACATTATTGAACTTTTACAGCCCTATGTCCCTAGCAGGTCCCTGAGGTCATGTGATCAGGGCCTACTTGTTATACAGCATACGAGGCTGAGAACTAAGGGAGACAGAGCTTTTGCCACAGTGGCCCCCAGACTCTGGAACTCTCTCCCTCTGAGCTTGAGATCTGTGGACTCAGTGGTATCTTTTAAAAAACAACTAAAAACTCATCTTTTTAGACTTGCGTTTGGTTAACTTTTCTTTTCTGTTTTGTTTTGTTTTAAATGCTCTGGTATTTCTTTGTGAAGCACTTTGTGATCTTTGTCTTGAAATGTGCTATATAAATAAAGTTTTATTTACTTACTTACTACTAAAAGTATTACTCTCAGGCTATGCTACTTCTTATGTATCTTTGTTAAGAACAGGAAAGACATAGCAAAACATCACCTTATGACTTCGCCACATGACAATATGGCTAAGTAAGTTTTAATATTTGAGTTTCTGAAAGTTGAAAGTAAACCAGGCCACAATGAGACCAAGTTGGACTCCAGGAAAATATTTTTTTACATTCAACCAATCAAGAAGACAAGCACCAATCAATAGATAATGACAACAAGGCTCCTAAACTCGTCAATCTACACTTCATAAACTTGTGACACTAAGTGTTTTGTACCACAGTAAATTTAATCTCTCTCGCAGTAAAGCTGGGCAGGTCTTTTGAGAATGTGCATATTTATATAAATTGAACCGTGTGCACAAGAAGCATAGACAGAGTGCATTTCTTTCTACTTTTGGGTACACTGTATCTGTGTATTTGTAAGAGTGTGTGTGCATTTCAGCAAAACACTTGAACTGTTTTCCCATTTGGCTAACCAAAGCGAGCAAGGGACACAAAACCTCATTCCACAAGGTCATCGACACCACACTCTATTCATATTTTTACTCTCTCAGGGTTATGGCAAGCTCTTCCAGCCCCTCTTACTCCCCACCACAACCACTTTTTACTGCCTCCCACAAGGCAGAATTTCCGTAATCTTCTGAATCTGCTGCCAATAGATTTCCCACCAGAGTTCACAATCTTATTGAAGATTCGAAGGATCAAAAAGAGAGATACACCAATGTAGATAGATACACTTATTACCACAGAGTTGTGCTTTCACACTAAGAAAACCGGCCAAAAAATTTACAGTTGCTGCACAAATACACGCACGCACACACACACACACACACACACACACACACACACACACACTTGCTACAGGGTCTATAGACCTCTTTTAATAGTGTTTGGCTTCTAGGGAATATGACAAGACCCTGAAGCAGAGGAGAGTTTAAATACTGGTTGCTTAGACGAAAGGAAAGATGTCACCGGAGAAGGTGGGAAGGAGAGTGAGGAAGAGAAAAAGGGTTGGAAGAAAGGAGATATGGATCCAGTGAACAGAGCAGGATGAATGAAGAGAGGGAAGAAAACATGGAAAGAAAAAGTAAGTCAGGGGGCGAGAATGTATAAGCCTGAGCAAATAGTTATTACCAGTCTCTGAAGGGTGGTGGCGTGAGCTGAATAGACTGGGACTTGGAAACCACTGTTACCGGTGGTGATAGGGGACCGCTTCACAGCCCTGCAATCTGACAAAGGCTTAGTAGGTAATGGAAGCAGAATTAAAAAAAAACCAAAACATAGAAACTTTAGCACGCTATAAGAGCTGACCATCAGATAAGCCCAAACCCTCTTCAAGTCCAACAAAGCAAACATTTAAACGTCAAAGATATTTATCGCTCAAGATTTGTTACAATATTAACTTTAGGGTGAACACCTGAAACTACAGATGCAACCAATAACTGCAGAATATTCATTAAAAGTGCAGGACAGTGTTTAAAGAGTCTATTACCAGAGCACAGTCTCTACAGAATAGCAAGAAAAGACCCTGCTTTGACCTTTGGGAACAAACCAAATCGCTTTCTACTGCCAGGATGGCATCTTATCACTGACCTTGTGATTGGACCTCTCGGTAAGGAGACACAAACAAAAAGACAAATTTATTTTGAAGTCAGTAGGTCAGTTCCTGTTGACCTAAGCAAAAGAACATGAACATTTGATACTAGAAACTGCACAAGCTAAGTCTAGTGTTTACCCACAGACTGATCAGAAAGCAGAAATACTGGCCTCAAAAGCATCTCTGCAAGACCCTGGAAAACATCTGTCAGTAACACAAGAAAACAAGAAAATAAACAGCTGCAAACACACACAAAACATACTGTACAGCTTGAGTCTTGCTAAATGACAGGGAAGGCAACTTTCAAACTGGTTACAACTGAAATTAGGAAGCTGAAGTTTCCAGGAGAAAGGCAACTTTCCCACAGTTTCTAGGTCTAGTATCTGGAGGATGTTTATGCACCATTCTACTCAAGCTGAACATTAAATTTAAGGGTTCAGAAGTTGACAGCCTGATCAAAACAGACAAGCCATATGTCATGGCTAGGGCAGGTTAACATTGACTGATCAAAAGGGGAGATGAGTTTAAGCAGTTTCAGCATTTCTATTTGCAAAGTCTTTGGCTGGTCAGGCCATGTGCTGATTAAATAGATGTACATTTGCACACGTTTTACATATATCTGACATTAATCTATCAGACCACATTATGCTACCAGCTCTTCATGAGATCAAACCTAGTTTTAAAATAACCAGTAAACCAGTGGAGATATACTGTAAACACTTAAATAGAACAAGCTGCAAAATAATGTCTTACACAGACATCAATTGTTGCATGAGTGTACTTACTAACTGTTGTTTAACTAAATGGGCTGACTGAAAAACCTATTAGTTTGCTCGTCACGTGTCTCATTAACTGTTCATCTGGCCCACTTCAAACTTGGCCGGTGATTTTCTGGGGACTCAGGGAAGTTCAGTGTCAATTTTGAAGTTTTTTGGATGACTTTTACTTCTTCTAGATCTTGTTCACCAAAATCTCTCTTTCTGACATCTAGTTGACCTAAATGAGTGGTTTGGGGTTTTTAGAAAGGGTTGAAAGCACACCACTGTATCTGTATATTTGTACAGTATAACACAAAGAGAGAGAGAGAGAACAAACATGAACACAAAAAAAAATATTACTGCAGAGAGTTTATTTCCCACGTCCAGCATGAATAAAAGTGGTGTGGACTGTAACAGATGGACAGCACTGAATCAGAGTTAACTGTGTTCACATACAACTATTAATGATTTAGCCTTGAATAATAAGTTAACATAATGCAGATATCAACTAGGCTGTCAGTCGTAAAAGTGATTTGTTAGTGAATCTAATCTGGGGGAATTTTGGAGCGTAATGCATTTTGCAACCACAGAGGAAATAAATTAATGACTGCTGAAAAGTTTTTTGATGTCTTTACTGCAGAAATGAAGCAGGGTGAAAATCTGTAAAACAAGAGAAGAGTTATGGTTGTCTTGGGTGAGGAGCTCGAAAAGACAGTATTATCAATGCCGACTGCCAGAATAAATGATTCTCACCACTTTAAGAACCTGACAGGAGACAGCTAATGGACAAGATGCACATATGTGGACGTTATGTGTTAATGTATTTCATTTTTAACTGATGACTTTCTTTCCTTTTGATAAACAGACTTCCACAGCAGGTCGATTATGAAAATGTCCACTGCTGGTGAAGGGGAGGGTTGCCTTCTAACAACCATTTATAATTAGAGCAATACACTGTGCTTTTCTCCTCACTACTTGGTTCCAAAAAAACAAAAAAATAAAGAAACTGGCCGATTAAGCCTATTAAACGTAAATGCACTAAACCCAACAATTACCCATTATTTTGGGTTATGCTTGCAGGGGTAGGATTTAATGAGGCAAAATTGTTCTGTCTTTTGTAACATTACATAATATGTAATAGCCCGACCCAATTTAGTTTTAAACATTACTTTGAAATTATGCTGTTGTTGCTAAGCAAAAGGACTTTACATGCTACAAATATCTGGTGCAACCCAAAGCAGGTTTTTCAGTGTGCACTTCTGTAGCTAACCAGAGAAGTTGCAAGCAAGCTGCTGGCTTAGGCAGGCTTTCCAGAGGCTATGCTTAAGCACATGCATACCAAAAGAGAGAAGAGGAATAACAATCAGCACCGTATTTGTCCCCAGGAGCTTCTAACACAAAACAGGTGAGCAACAATAGCAGTTAATAACTCCAATTTACTTTTTTTATTCAAGTCCCATCACGGAGCACTGTTTAAAATACCAAATGGAAATAGTAAATCAGCCACGCAGCAAAAACCTTTTACCCCCAGAGACTAAGACACACAAAAATCCCACCAAACAAATCAGAACAGACGCACAGTCCCCTTCATCGATTTAGTATGCTGCGATACTCACAATTTCTTTTCATGGTCTTTGGTAGAAAATGGCCTCCCTCTTTTTCTCCGACACTCAAAACCCTGAGTAATTTTCTTAATCTGGGCTTGATTCTGAACATTTGCATAAAAATGTTCACTTTTGAGACTCCCCTAATAGAACATGGCTCTAATACGTAATTACTCTCCTCAATAGTGGCGGCTAATTACAGAGGTGTCAGACAAACAGGTAGCAGAGCTGAGGGGGGTCTTTGACACACTGGCTGAGGTGCTAGTCCGCCACATGGGACAGAGCGGCTCAGTGGAAAGCAGTAAATTCATTTAGGCTGGCTTCATTAAACCCTGCTCCTTGGGCCCTGCATCATGCTCTCCCCTTTGCTCTCCCTGCTCTCATTTATGTGGCAGAGGATGTGCTGTGGGTAAGAAGAAGGCGCTCACACAAATGAGTGCAAGGCAGAGGGAATGGGGGAACGCTGTGGGGAGTAAAAGAAGGGAAGTGAGGGAAGGAAGGAAAGAAGGGAAGGGAGGGTATCAATAAAGGAGCACAGCTATACACAAAAAGAATAGAGCAATATTACAGAAAGTGCTGGTGCGATGGAACAAGGGAATGAGGACATCTGCTTATTTGATGATAAAAAAATAAGGCATAAAAGGATGGGCATATAAAAGAATCATTTTGAATATGGCTTTTGTTTTATTCATCTGACCCACCCTTTCAAAAGCCACAAAGAACAGAGGAAGACAGAGAAAATTGCAGCTTTGGTCCTCAAACAGAGGCCAAATGCCAGGTCTCCAACATGGTGAAACAAGGACAGCAGAGCCCCGCGGTCTCTTTACCATTTAGATTATACTGGTTGCTTTCTGACCCCACAGTATGGATGACTATAATAAGCCACACCCCCTGCTGCGTACCACCTGTAAGCCAAACATCTCCACAAAAACCTCAACTTGTGCAAAGAAATCCCAATTCCAAAACTCTCCACAAACACACACCACCAACTCTACTTGCCAAAAAAAAGAATTACACACAGTATGAACTTTCTATCTCTGCGTAAACTTTTTCAGACTCACTTCAATGCCACTGCCTTTCATTTGCATCACTTTGCCCTTATTCTAAGTGACATTTAAGTGTCATCTCCTCCAGTGAGGAACCATAAAGCGCTGATGGTCACAGTGGAAGTGTCACCAACCATTTTGTTTTCTAGCCAGCGGAGCACTTCATAAGAACATTTCTGTGCGATTACGTTTCATACTTGCTCAGTTGATGCACTGATTGTGAGTGACTCAAGTCACTTTTACATGACCCACACATCCAGCAGCTGAATGAACACACACAACACTCTGAGGAGGAGAAACAGAGATGCTGTCTGGTGCAGAGTCAAACACTGAGCCCTAAGGCCCTATGTGGTTAAGCACTCATTCACAGGGATTCATCTACAAATATGCATACAGAAACTGCCACAATGGTCTGGGCACAGACCACTGTGGCAGACAATTTCCATGCATATGTAAAAACAAAGCAAAACTAAAAAAAGGGGGCAGACAGCCATGTGGGGAGGCACTGTTTTGAAGATGGAATAACAATTCCACAAAAATAAATAAATAAGTGAGTTGGAGCACGCAAGAAAAGTATTGAAGAAAACATAAGTGAAGAGGAAAAAAAAATGCCATTCAAACAAACTGCCTTAAATTCATTCAGTGTGAAAAACAATAAGAAAACCCTGTTTTGATTTATCGTTTTATAAGATTACATATTCCAAACATGAACTGATCCCACATATGAAAACTGAAATTTAACCTTCAACATGGGAATAATATGAAAAAAAAAACAAAAAAACACCAAATCACAAGAACTAGGGAACTGGATAAAAGCATAAAAATTAGATCAACTTTTCAAACAAGACACAAAATAAGATCAGAAAGAAAATCAAATGAGAGAAGATCACTACGAGACAGCCATCTGTTGGAAGACTCTCAATCTACATACATTTTACATCACTGCGCAAAATTAGATGTCATGTTTTGAAATTTTGTGTTCTATTGCCCTTTTCTCTTATCTCCCAGACTGGTAAGAGGTTATATTCATCTAAAAATGCCTCTGCTCGACAAAAGGGAGCCTATACATGAACAAAAATTTAATTATTGGTGAAATGTATTTGGTCAAAATGGAACCAATAATTTTATTGTCATGGGTCAACAATTTGGTTAACATGGATTTTAGCTGAATTTCAGTGTCGGGCTCATGACTCATTTTGTGAGATAATAGCACTTCAAGGCCCGTGTCTAATGTGGTTGAACAGCTGTGTGATGCAGGGCTTCCCATGTAATGATTACATTTGGATGGTCCAAAAGGTAAATTAAACGCTGCCAAGATAATTTGCTGTTTAGAATTTAATGCAACACTATATCCCGGCATACAAAATTGGTACTTAACATCTAATTGGCTTACAAACCCTTGGAAGAGTGTCTTACAGCATGGCTAAAATGTCAGATTTGCATGGCTTAATAAGTTTTTAAAAAAAGTATCTGACACTGTAAAATATGGCTTTATTATGCATCAGTCACACAAGAGTAACCTCTTTGCAACTAGGGGAAGAAAAAAAAAAGTGGCTGCCTGGTGACTACCCTGAATTTTTTGCTGTCACCGGCCAGTTACAACTCTTTCGACCACCTTTGACCACAAAGTTACTGCACAGATCACCTGGTGGGTGGAAACCTGTTTCCAAAAAAATTGCAGTCCAACTCAGACTGACTGCAATCACTCTCAGACAGATTGGCAAAGATTTGCAAATAAATGCCGTCTAATTTATAATTGGCTATTTTTGCCGATTTATTAAAATTAATAACTATATTATTACAAACAGATTGCATGTAATTGCCAACTCGATAGCAGACTGACTGGTCTTGTTGCCATTTTATCACCATCTTGAGCCACCGAAACTGTTCTGACGACGGCAACAGACTGTCAGAGTGGTCCCTGACATAGTCACCATCTTTGAAGCAACCATTTCAAAGGTAACGAAATATCAAGTTCACGCAAACTAATTTTTACTGAGCATTTTTTGTTCTTTAATTATTAGCTGAAACCAGTCTGTGATGTGGTTCTCACTTTTTGACAACACATTACTTGCCACTGTGACTTGTGCAAAGACCAATCAAGGTTACTCCATTTAAAAGCATGACAAAAGTCAAAGATTACTCAAAGCCCCACACATTCAGCAGCTGTCTAGTGGCATATCACCAATCAAATCTCATGACATCCAGAAATAACAGTTTTTTATTCACACTAAACAGCTTGGAGTAGCAGGAGGACCTGGCATCATCTAGGAAGATCAGACACAAGCCCAGTAATATATTTTACTAATTTTATATTACATATTTTATTCACTCAAAGGTTTGACTTTTCAGAGTGTATGCAGAGAGCTGCAGGAAGCTGTTAATCTTGGATCTGTGCCTGAATACAACAGCAGCTCTCATGCTGCTGTAGTCTATAAGCTCCAGCAGCTTGCCTTCATTGTGTCTCTGTGCCGCGCCACAAATGTTTCTCCATCTCCGATACTTATCAAGGCATTGGAGTTTGACACTGCCATTACTCAAAATTAATAACCACGGCAGCATGTTTATCATAGCGCACTTTCACACCCAACCTGCCAGAAATAATCGCCTCAGTATTTGTGCACATGACAGAAAGAGTGAGAGAGAAAGAAAAAGACAGAAGAAGAAATACAGAAAGACAACTGAAGGGGAGATGAAGTGTGAAAAAGAGGCAGAGCAAAGAGTAAGAATTTGAGATGAAAGGCATAAGTGAGAGAGAAATGAAAATATGCTACATGCATACAAGTGCTTCTGCCGTCCCTAATCACTCTGTCTCCATTACAGCTCGTTGGTTTTAGCCGCACCTTTTCTTCCCATCATGTCTAACAGGGCAATAGTAGCTCTCCTTGTGTATTCACTCTGCTAAGCAGGACTCTGTTATCCACTGACAGATAATCTGCTTCAACATGGCAGGCCTAAGCAAATAAAAAAAGGGCCTGGCTTTTTAATTTACAAATCATGCAAATACAGTGGAGAGTGTGGCCCTGAGTTCTAAACTGGAGGGGGGGAAAAAATGGTTTCTTGTCTTATATGCGTGAAAATACAAGCACAGAATGAGAGAAGTGGCAAGGATGGGGGAAGGCCCTTCAGCACCTCTCCTCAAATCTGGAGAGACAGGTGGTGGAAAAACAAGACAAGGACAAATGTCTGTCGGTCGCTGGTTCAGGCTCTGCTGACATTTTCCTTGGCATTTGAGAAGAATCCAAAAAAAACCTAAAGAAAAGGGGTGAACGTAAAAAATAGTTTGGTAGAGGAAACCTATGCACGATCCAGATACTTCAAATGGCCTCTTGTCTTAGGATCTTTATCGCTTTTCCATAGTTTCCTGCCTTCTTCGTCGGAGAAGAGTCTTTACGGCTAAATTCAGCAAAAGGTGAGGCAAGTTTGTAATTCACATGTATAGTAGCAACATTCAACTGATAGCTCTGACTTTCACCCAAAGAATAAACAGGGATATCGTCAAAAAAATCCTAAACAGCCTTCGTCCATGCATCCATCTATCCACCCATTTTCTTCCATTCATCCAGTTCAGGGTTGCTGTGTAGTTAATATACGTAACATTAAAGTAAGCAAATAAATAGAGAAATAAAAAGAAAATAGAAGATAAAAAGAAATAAAAAGAGAAAAAAGGAGTAAAAAGAAAATAAATCAACAAATAAGCAATCATAAAACAGTTATATAGTTTAAAAAAAATCTGTCACATTAAGATAAGAGCATTTGTGGAGTCTGCTTGGTAAACAATGTTGCCTTGGAGTTATAATAATGGCTGTTGCAAGTAGAAGCAAATAACCTACTATATATAGTATAAGCACACCTAAAGAGGTATCATAAATTAAGAACAAGTATTTAACCTATCATTCCCACTTTCTAAAAATGTGACTGAACAGTGTTCAACAGAAACAAACAGATCCACTGTGACTTTTTGTCATTCTGATATTATATTATTATATTTATTCTACACTACCTCCTCCACCAGGTGCAGGCTTATTTCCTTTCTGCAGTTTTGTGAACAATTTACTATAGTTTTAATTAAAGGGCTCGATAAACCTAACTTAAACATAAACATTGTAGAACAGTAATCATAGACTGTATTTAAAACACTGACATAGCCACCATCATTTCACCATGATTTCTGAACACCACATTCTGAAGGTTGGTTGGAAAGATGCATCTATAAACTGTATGGGTGCATGACACAGAGACAGATACCAGCTACTGTATAAGAGCTACTGTACATAGCAGACTAATAATCTACTAATAAAATAAAACACTAGAACTTCATCAAAAGTAAAGCATAGACTTCTTTGACAAGCTATATCTCACAGATGAAATGCAAAATGCTTGAAAAGGCATAACACCACAAACACAATTAAGACAGCCAGTTCCATCCATCCATCCATCCATCTTCTTCCGCTTATCCGGGGCCGGGTCGCGGGGGCAGCAGCCTAAGCAGAGAAGCCCAGACCTCCCTCTCCCCGGCCACCTCTTCCAGCTTATCCGGGGGAACACCGAGGCGTTCCCAGGCCAGCCGAGAGATGTAATCTCTCCAGCGTGTCCTGGGTCTGCCCCGGGGCCTCCTCCCGGTGGGACATGCCCGGAACACCTCCCCCAGAAGGCGCCCAGGAGGCATCCTTGTCAGATGCCCGAACCACCTCAACTGGCTCCTTTCGATGTGGAGGAGTAGCGGCTCTACTCTGAGACCCTCCCGG
>VUQS01032387.1:22013-62597 GCA_015108495.1 Heterochromis multidens | reverse complement strand
TTAAAACATTTACAAAAAAAAGGGGGTTGGGGGGCTCTGGCCTTTGTAGTTGGAGAGGGCTTGGATGCCTCTCCACACCTGATGGGGGTTGTTGTCTGTGAGGAAGCCCTCTATCCTCCTCCTGTAGGCCTCCTTGGCTTGTTTGATGCCCCTCCTCAGGTTGGCTCAGGCAGTGCTGCACAGGGAGCTGTCCCTCAGCCTGAAGGCTGAGTTGCCTGTACTTCACTCGTCATCCAGGGTTTTTGGTTAGGAAACACCTGGACGGATTTGGTCACTGACACATTTTCTACACAGCACTTAATGTAGAAAAGTACAGACTGAGTGAGGGTCTCTGGGTCCTGCTGTTCGAAGATGGACCAGTCTGTGCTTTCAAAACAGTTCTGTAGCTGGAGGAGGGCGTCGTCTGGCCATGTTTGAAAGACCCGGGTGCTTGGAGGACTTTGCTTCCTGAGGGGGGTGTAGGCTGGGATGAGGAGCAGAGAGAGGTGGTCAGATTGTCCTAGGTGGGGTAGGATTTTTACTTTGTAGGCCTGCTTGATGTTACTGTAAACATGATCCAGTGTCCTGTCCCCCCTGGTAGGACACTTAACATGTTGGTGGAATTTGGGGAGTACAGATTTCAAACAAGCCTTATTAAAGTCCCCAGCAACAATGTGGACTAATGTGGATTAATTCCAGATACTAAATTATCAGGATTTCCTGTTTTTTTTTTAAATTTAAATGTTAATTAAAAAATGATTTTTGAGATGTTGGTGAAACAAAATGTAAAATGCATTTTGGTTTATCTGTTAAGACTACGTAGACATACAAATAACTTAACTTTTTATTGCCTGGATCTTTAGTGGTTTATCTGTTCCCACAGTGACAAACAATCTTAGTGTTAATCATCTGCTCAGTGATCAGAACAATCAGCATCAATTTCCTTCCTAAACCCCACTCATACTTTCCCTGTGTAAGTGTATTATGTGTGCAGTATGAAAACCCTTATCACCTGTACTGTTTGGCTCGTCTGGTCTCTGAGAAAAGCAGAAACTGCTGACTTGTACTGTTGTAATCTGAGCCAGCAGTACTGCTCCTGAAGGAGCCATCCTAGCATTAGAAATACTGTGGCTTGTTGCTATGACAACATCATGGTGCCATGGGTAAAGTCTGGGATGAAGTGTGGGGAGAGAGCAAGAGTGACATGAAAAAAAAAGTGACTGAAAATTTTAAAGATACAGTAGCAGCTGATGTAGCTGAACAAATGGCCTTCTTTATACCACTTAGGAATAAACCAAAGAGACTATATGATATATTAAGTATACCTTATGTGATTACAGTGTGTGTTTAAATGTATGCAATGTGATAAGGCTGACTCACCAGGGGACTGTGGCTTGGGCGAAACCACTGCAAATCTTTTAGGGGAGAACTTTGGTGACAGCTCAGCCTCTGTGTCCTTCTGCAACTCTCTCCTAGAGGCTGTATAGAAAAGAAAAATGTTAATATACTGTACTTTGTAATACACATAAGTTATACATTTTTTGTTTTCTCTCATAGATATTATTTGCCTGAATATTAGTAAAGCTATACTTCTGCTACACCACCTTTCAGAGAACAATATTCACTTTAGTTTTTTCCTTAAGATAAAAGTTTGACATAAAACATGTCTGACTTTATAAAATAGCATCAGTTTCCACTGAATAAGCGATGATATACATGTGCTGACAGATGGCAAATTTAAAAAAAACCTGATTTGGTGGCCGTGTTATGCTTTGGAGTTCTTCTGTGTGACCACATTTATCATATAATAAAATTTTCCATCTAGATGAGAGTGCTCTCTTGGTCTAAATGAAGGGTGATCTTTCAGTAGAATGATGCTCATCCCTCCAATAGAGTTCCAGGGAATAGCAGATTTAATGCTTAGGCAATGAAGCTGGTAGTGAAAAAAATATCTTATTAAGACACTTTGTGTTGCTTTTTCCTTTAATTTGTCACATGAGTCAATGACTGGAAGCATAAAAACTGCCTACAAAATTAGAATGATATTAACTATGATTGGATCATGGGGGATAGGCTGAAAAGCACCCAAAAAGTAACGGGAACTGGAATAAAGACTCAGTGATGTTCATTGTAGGACAGTGACCACTAGTTGGAGCTGCTGCTCCAATTATTCTAACAGATTCTGTTGCAGGAAGATGGAGCAGCCGATGGTTCACCCAAAAATACAAAGTGTGGCCACTGGATGGCGCTGATACTCCACATTCACTGCAAAGACGCCAGTATAAGCACCACTGTGCATCAGCTAACAACAAAGAGGCCTGCAAGACCAGAGGGGGAGTATACTGTATGATACTGTATCCATACTGTGATGCAATGTTAGGCAACAGTTAAGAAACCCTACAGATGACTCAGTTTTCAGAAATACTATTTTTCATTTTGTACTAATTTTTTTCCAAGTCCCAAATTGTAACCTAGATAAGCAAACTGAGCTGAACAATGGACATTAAAAGCAAATGAATGAACGCACTCAGTCATAGTCATTATACTCTCAACTGCAATTATAATTGTCATCACTGCAAAAATGCTTGGGTACAAAAAGCACAGCTGTGTTTATTGTTTCTAGCTCAGCTTCATGCCAATGTACTATAGCTCAGTTTTGGAGCCTTTATTTTCTGCTGAACACACACTGGCTCTCTTTTGCCAGTCAAGAACTACATAAAATCAATAAACATGTACATGTACATGTATAAATACTAAAACAGGAGGGGACAAGGAACAATAATGATATTCTGTTAGGAAACACCTCACAAAGACAGAGAAAAAGCTACATAATAGCTTGACAGCAACCCTGCAGTTGAAATGCTGAAATAATAAAGGTAATTTTAGTAAAACTACTTGGGATTCATTAAACTATTTAATTTTACTTTGTAGCGTGCCTTTTTAAACATTTACATTTAAACAAACTTTCATACAGATTCTGTTAAACACAACGGATCAGCTCTAGTAAACTGTTCTGTCCTCCTGCTTTTGTTTAAAACTCTTCAATAACAGAGACATTTCTCTGAGTAGCAGTGCTGTCATTAGACAGGTGGGAATATGTAGGGCTTGTACTGAGGAATGAAATCAAACACATGAACTGAAGGCTACAATTTATCAGTGTGTGTAGCAATCTCCAACATCTCACACACACACACACAAACTGGGCACAATGGTTTGGTTGCCCTGGCTGTGTGCTGCAGCGCTGTACCTAGTGGGGAGCAGTGCTGTGGTGGCAGACTGCGCCGCTGGAGGCTGGGGGCATTAGGAGGCTGTGGCCGGCTTTGAGCAGAGGAGGCTTCTCTGGTAGGTGCTGTGGCTTTATGTTGAGGTGTGTCATCGCTGCCACTGCTGGGATCTATAGTGTAGGAAGGATATCAGAGAACAGAAAAACATGCTCAGCAACTGTGGCAAAATCACACAATGTTGCTATTTATATATGTACGAATGAGTTTTTAAAATCTAAATACTGTAATTTTCTCACCTCCTGAATCTAATTAAGTCTATATAAGGCAGCCAGCGCACATGTTCTAGCACTGATTTTTAATAAATGGGTCATTCCCAAAAAATATCAGTGAGTGCCTCCCACCTGACCCCCTCAGAATCAGTGGATTTTTTTGTACAATAATTTTTAGCATATTTAATGAAGGCATGCAAAATTTTACTTTCATACTATGAAAATTTATGAGTTTCAAGCCCTCAAAGTGGCTTCAAACTTGGTGCTCTTTAGATCACCATATTTTTTCCAACTGCCACCACATCAGTTTTACCGAACCTTACCGAACCGCCTCAAGCCGAACCTTGGTTTTTTTTGGGGGGGGGTTTTGTCAGATTTTTTTCTGGAACCAACTTTGAGCATCACACAGTGGGATATATCACAGTTTTAATAACAAAACTCAACCAAATATAATGTCTATTATATTGTAACAAAAGCAAGCATCTGTCACATCAAGCTGGCTGGTCAAACAAGTTATAGCATATGAAAAGTCATTTTTATCTACATTTCAATAACTTCTATCTATGCTAAAATTATGTAGCATATTTCATGACTATGCTACATAACTTTGGCAATAAAAAAAACTAAACAAAACAAGAAAAACAGCTGACTCTGAGGGGGTCAGGTAGGAACCTTTTTTTCAGATTTAATTTTACATTGAATGATCCAGATATCTATCAGATATTTCACCCTGGCCTACCTACATACTTGGACTTTGACTACCAAACCTAAATTATTTTATGTTTTCCAGATATGACATAGCTTTGGGGTTTTTGTGCAATACATTCTTGGATATGTTTCAGCCCCTGTGACCCTCTATAAGAAGGCGTGAGTTGGTATAATGCTGCATTGCTTTCAAGCACTCAGTTTTTCTACTTATTTTGTGTTTCTTGTGAGAGAATACCTAACAAAAGAGCCTAACACAACACCAGTATCTCAGTGGATTACGGTGCAGTCACATGTCCAATTTTGGGAAATAACTGGCTATGCAAACTGACTGATCCCTTGGCACCATACACAATACATATTGAGTATGGAGCCAGGCATGGCCTACAGTAAATTATGTTCTTGTTTCTTAACACAAAAGATTTCATTTGGTTTAGTAATACTGAGGGAATTCTGCGTGGCAGTTTGAAAATGAAACACTGTGGAACGATGGCATTAAAGCTTTCAACTGTCAATTTCATGCACGTTTCGGACCATTACACTCTTAGATTAGCAAAAAAAAGAATGCTGTAAACATCGTAATTATTCATAAGAGCTGCTGTTATGCCTCTAGCTTGTATGGAAATGAAAGGCTGAGGAATAGCGCAGCAGAAACATCCTTCAAATAATCACAATGAAATTATTATAGTTTTTACATATTTTTGCATATTTTACACTGGATAAATTTCTCTAATATAAACCTTTAACTTTAACAGATAAAAAATTCCATCAGTGCATAGATGATGGAATTTACTAGAGTCAAACCAGAGTGCTCTAATTACTAATCATAAAATATTCAGTGCCTCAGTCAATTGTAGTGCTGACACAAGCTGCAACTATTTGTAATATAACACTTTCAAAGAGGAAAGGACAGCTTTGTGTCCTTGAATTAAAATACCATCATTCTGATATGATAATGTCAAATTGTGACCCAAGGAGGCTGCAGTCATTCATAAAACTGCAAGCTATTGTGATAAATATATACAGTACCACATTTTAGTGATATGAGGGGCAGTATAGAGCATAAAAATTGATCAAAGGAGAACATTAACTTTTGCTGTTAAAATGCCAAGGGCCTGTGCAACACCTCCAGTGGGATTACAGTGATACTTTTCACTGCAGCAGCATGAATTCACCTGGGAGAGTCAGCAGATTTTATTTTTTATTTTTTTCCTTTTCTCAAAGGCGTCCTACTGAAATGGAGAGGAAGCCAAGAAAGGGATTGGTTAAAGGAGATGGCCGGAGGCTGACTCACACTGCTAAATGCTTGTTTCTAGCATGCATTTACAATACAAATCCACCCCCTGTAGTAAGCATCCTCTGATCAGCAGCAAGGAGGACTCTGCTTGTGACTAATTCACAAGTAGCGAGAACAGACGGGCGAAGAACATTCAAAACAAGCACTGTTTTTTTTTTTAAATGAAGCTCTCTGACCTGGGTGGCCAAAGATGAAGTACTGGTAACAAACAAATTTAGATTAAAACAGTAGAAAAAGTCTGTTACTTTTCATTTTGTTCTATATCAGTTTGATGTAATTACATTAGATTTTCCAATAAGAAATGCTAGAAATATTGCTTTGGTTAGGCCTGTTTACCTGGACTAAAAGGAAAGACACAATGCAATTGATTATGCAGTGAAAGTGAAATAGCTCTGTATTGCTACAACTCACTGTTTTAATTAGTTCTCTTTAGAATAAAATGGACCAAAATTCACCAGAAAGTCATAACAAAAATTGTGTTTGGTGTTTTTTTTGACTTACAGTAGGTCTCACATGGAATGCACTTGCATGTGCAGTACAGCATAAAGCTGGATTATAATGTATTGATAGAAATACCAAAAAGCACAGGTTAGTTAATGTTGGCTCTGAATCAAATTTAAAAACCATTTTATATATATTTTTTTTTTAATGAAAAGGCCCAAAGTCCAAAGTGACAGCTTCAAATTATTGCTTGTTTTTTCTGACAAAAGTTAAATATTGATTCCCTTACAATGAAAGGAATCCAAAAAAAAAAAAAAACAATTTCCAAATTTGTGAATCTGGAAACACAGATCCCCTAAATGGGATGGATGGATGGCTGGATGAATGGATGGAAAATATATGTATCAAAAAAGATGAAAGTAGCAAAACGCATGATAAAAGGTGTTTGATAAAAGAAACTTGTGAATAAAAAATTGAGGTAATAAAAAATCATTCAGTCAAAAAGACCTTCTTGTTGCTGACTCATTGTTAGATATTTTTACAATATGGACAAAAGTGTTTGGCCACACCTCTTAATCTTTAAATTCAGGTGCTTTCAGTCCCATTGCCACAGGTGCATAAAACCCAGCCTGTCTGCCTTTACAAACATTTGTGAAAGAATTGGTTGTTCTAAAGAGCTCACTAAATTTGAGCATGGTACTGTAATAGGATGCAACAGTTACAACAAGTCAGTTTGCGAAATTTCTTTTTATCCTAGATATTCCACAATCAAGTATAGGTGGGATTATTGCAAAATGGAAGTGAAGGGGTGGATCATGTAAAGTTACAGAGCAATGTCATCAAAACCTGAGGCGGATAGTGTGTAAAGGTCCAATGCTCTGCTGACTCAATAACTGCAGAGATTCAAATCTCCTCTGGCACTAACCTCTACTCTGACACAAAAAACAAGACAAGTTTCGTTTCTTTTTTCTTGATGAAGAATCTCATTGTTTTCATTTCTGTAAATCAGCCAGTCAGTCACTTGTTTCATTACTAATAATATTATTTATCAAAAGATCTTAAGGGTTATATAAATATCTAGCCACTTTAAGTGAAAAATTCTAATATGCCATACTTCCAAACACACAGAACTTAACTCATGTGTCATTTTATCCAAATAGTGCATAGCACAATAGACACAGTCAGCATACTGTGTAATAACATTACTCCTGACCGAACTACACCAGTGAATTCATTATTTCACCAGGCCTGATCATCATGATGACAAGGATGTACCCACTCCCAGTCAAAACATTTTGCTCTCTAGCAAAATGTTTTGACTGTAGCTGCATTTGAAGAATATCAAAGCTGGTAATAGAGTAGTGCAGTCTGAGCCAACAGCCTAAAGGGAAACACTGTGATGCAAGCAGACAGTCTGAGCTGCTACAATCTGACAGACACTGAGTTAGTGAAAATTAAAAGAAATACAACAAATCCGCATTCAGTTTACAACTTCAAAAACATCTCTAAAACTTCAGCGGCTTGTGCTCTAACTTGTCATAAAGAGCCACTTTCCTGATCTTTTTATATTTGTTGTTACTGTTACATTTACCATGGCTTGTGTATATTGTGCTGTTGCTTTGCTGTGTTTGTTTTCAGTGTTGCAGGTTTCTGGGTGGTTGGAGCTGGAAGCCTTTAAGAAACTGGATGCAGTTGGCTCCTGTCCCTGTTTATCTAAGGCCCATCTGTCCTGGTAGTCTAGAGGCTACCTCTCCCTGAGTTCACCTTGTGTTAGGTTTAAGTTTTGATTTTACATGCCAGTTTCATTTGTTAGAACTGACATGTCAGTTCCCTTTTTTGTAAAGCATGTCTTTAAAGTTTAGGAATCATTGCTTTTAGTGAATCCCCTACACAGGCTATTATTGCATTATTTGCTATGATTGTAGACCCAGGCCATAACAGTATATTTAAACATTTTCCAAGCAATGGTCAGTTTGAGTCATAGCATGTGTGTTGTCTGCTATGAATCAGCAGACAATACACATGGGCTGCTCATATTTAGTAAAACCTTCTTTGATAATAAAACAATAAGTCTTAACTGGCACCTTCTTTTCTGACACTTTGCTGATATCGCCTTCGCACACAGAAATCATTACATTGCCGGCTGAATTTTGCTGGCATTGCTTTATTTAAATGAAGACTGCAGGATGCTTATAAGTGATGGTACTGGAATGTGCATTGGGAATTCTGCGGTATGCAGGCTGAGGACAGGCAGCTAAGGGAGTAGAGTGACTTTAGGATTTCTTCCTCTAAGGCTCTGTGCTGCAGCAGCTTACAAATGCTTATCTGTGACAAATGAAAGAAAAATGAAATAAAATGAGCAGCTGTTACTATAGTAACTGAGGACAGAAGGAGCAGCCACACCTGCTGGTGAAGTAATAAGGAGATGTAGATGTAATAAAGCATAGATATAGAATACCCTTTTAATTAGGCAGAGAACTGCCTGATGTCTGAAGCTGAAGCAGTATTACCCTAATTCATAAAAAATATGTAGAGTGGACGTGACTCACGCTGAGAACCTCGGCCTGGGTCACTGTGGATGCTGTCATTAGACTGGTTGCTGGACACAGATGAGACACTGGAGCTCCGGACAAAGCCCAGAGAAGCCAGACGGGAAGCTGGAAAGGCGGAGAAGCCTGGAGGACGGAGGCCAGATTGGCCTGATTTGAGTAGGAGGCTTTTTGGGGTGGTTTCTGGACCTGCCCTCTTGGGCTCTCCTGGCAGTAGACAGATAGAAAAAAAGCCTTCACAAACGTGATTTAATTTACACTGAAATAAGAAAAAGAAAGAAAAAAAATCAGGAGATTCTAATTACAGCTTTAATACGCCACTGACATCTGCTCTGATGAGTAAAAAAGAGTTTGTGACACTTTCACTAATACTTTGCAAATGACACACAAAGATGGAAATATATATAACCATTACTCAAGGAATAAATTGCACATAAATAAGAGAGCACCATATGTGCAACCTGCCAAGATTATGATTTATAATGTAAGAAGGCAAAATTATGCAGTGCAAGCTGGTAGGATGTGTAAGTTACACTGATTTCAAATGCTTTGCACTTCAAAGAGTTGAGGTGCCAAAAGCCAAGGCTCATCCATAAGCATGACAGGAAAAAAATTAGGTGGATCATTCACCAAGCCCAAGAAGCTTGTTGAATAAATAACTCTGCAGCTCGACATCTACGGGATGGGATGTGTGGAGAATACCAAAGTAAGAAGAGAGCGATGAGAAAGATCTGTTGAAATGATTTCTCAAGATTTGCCCTAATCATCTAACCGCCCAGATTTTTTAACATAAGCATACACAAATACATCTTGTGTTAAACTTATGAAAAACATTCCCAAAACAACCTTTGAAATGTAGCAGGCTCTGAAAAGACATGAAGCTGTCTCTGATATTAAAATATGTAACTAACGTTTCAGTAAAAAGTTCACTTTCGAGTCGTTATGCAGAGACATTACCATCTCACCTGCCAGATCTTGTTGGCCTGGGGTGGACACTTTGGCTGCCAGGCATGGTGAGGGGCCTGACCTTTGACCTGCCTGCTGAACTCTTGACTTGGCTGCAGGCTGCCTAGTGACTGCACCTAACCCAAGCTGAGGCCTCAGGGTTCTTGGTGAGTGGTAGACACCGCCTCCTTCATGGGAAACATGCTGCTGAAGGACATTACCAACAGAGCCAGTTATTGTTCATTCATTCATATTATTCATTCACATTCTAGACTGATGGACAGCAAGGTGCCCTTTGATAGGTTTGATTCACTTTTTTTTTGTCAGATAATACATCCAAATTATGTTTGTGGTGGCAATGTGGTGCAATGTGGCGCTTTTTTGATTTCTCAATTTGCAGAGGGCCACAGATGTGACCATATTAATATTTTTTCAAGACCTAAAACATAGCATGAGCAGTGTAGCTGAAACTGACCAATCTGCCTCATTAAATATAATTAAATGGTTAAAACCTTCCCATCGGTCAAATGTGTTGTCATCTTGCTTCCAGTTTGAGACACCATCATGTTGAGTCGGAATACTTGTACCACACATAACATGACACAAATAAGTTGTGTTGTGTGAACATATCAAATCAAAAGTCCACTTCTCACCTCTTGAAGATATTTCTCAGATGCCTCCTGAAAGCTGTCTGACTTTCCACTCCTTTGAAGGATGGCACTGCTTGGAGGTTTTACCCCAGTCACAGCAGTGCCTTGAGGATAGTACCCTGTCTTCTGCATCTCCTGTCGATATTTGTCAAATAGCAGGTTGGAGGAACAGAGCACTGGTGTGGATTTAGTTTGAGAAGCAACCTTTGGATCCTTGAGAGCTGGTGGGTTGGAGTAAGAGGATAATCTTGATGTGTGTGAAGAGGCTTCATTCATTGCATCAGTGACTTGTGGTTTTGCTTGAGTACTCTTTCGAACATATGTGATGATTTTTGGTCGCACATTTTTGGGCTTTTGGGGGGGCGAAGATCTCCTGGGTTCAGACTCTTTCTGTTGAGGCATGATAGGTTTGGGGATTCCACTGATCAAACTTGTCTTAGCTGGTGGCTTGACAGTTTGACTTATTCCTCTTTGAGAGGACTCACTGCGCTCCAGGCTCAGTGCCCTGATGCCCTGGACCTTGGCTGGAGAAACAGGAGGTCGTCTCTTAGGTGACGAAGAGGAGGTAGTTTTAGGAGATGTAGGAGTTGCTGGTCGACTAGGGCTTCCCCATGGCTTCCTCCTTTCCAGACTTGAAGAGCTGGGAGTAATGGTGTTCTCAAAGGAGCCCTGCTTTTTTAAGGTGGTATCAAAAGAGAGCTGCTTCTTTAAAGAATTCTCAAATGAAGGCTGCTTTTTAAGACTATTATCAAAAGAGCTTTGTTTTTTCAGTGTGTTATCAAACGAGCCTTGTTTCTTTATGGCTTTGGGTTCAATACATGACCGAGTCCCCTTTGTACCTGTTCTGTGAGCCCTGCAGTTCACATCAGGGGTTTCATCAGCTTGTGTGCTTTTATCTATTTTAGTGTTGCTTTCTTTTTGACATTTTGTTGGAGAGGTTAAAGCCTTGTGTTCAGTACAATTTACCTCCAAAACACTACTTCCTGCTTTATTTCTATGGTTATTATTTATTAGTGATACAGCATCCTCTGACTGAACTGCTGAATTCAAATTCATGTCCACATTTTTCTGGGGTATTGTGCTTTCTCTAGAAAAAAGAGAAGAATCATCAGCTCGTTGAGAGGCCTTGCCTCTCTCAGAGATAGTGGTGCAAATCTGGGAAGTCAGGTCCTCTGAGATGGTTGAATGAGGACCAGAGGCAATATGCCAGGAGTCTGTCATCTGGGTCTTGCCAACAGTATCCATGGCTGTGGCCATGCTTGAAATGGTGGACAGACAGGATACAAAGACATCAGTTTCAGAGCTTAACTCAGTCCTGGAAGCTTCTCTGATCTCAGAGATGTGAGAGGCACTGGATTCTTGCTCTCTGGCACCATTCAGAATTGACTTCCTCTCTTCTCTGCTCTTATAATCTGTCGCCTCTTCTACTGCGGATTTTCTGCATGATGGCAGCTGTTCTTGAAGTTCCTTCCGCTCTGCAAGCCCAACAAAGTCCTCTTCCTCTTCAACCAGATAAGCCTCCAACTCTTGACACTCCAACATCTCAAACTCAGCCAGCTCAGGGTCGTCACACTGAGATTCTGTACCCCAGATGATGACTTTGTCTCGCTCTGCTGTTTCAGTTATCAATCCTGACAGACAGCCAGTATCCCTAGTTCCCCCACCATCTTCTGTCCGAATTTCATTGGCGTTAGCGTCACCATCAGCCAGCATGCCACCCTGCTGGTTGTTATTCCTTAACTCTCCCTCACCAATGGGCTCTTCTCGCTCACACATTATGGAATCAGCTCTGAGTTTGTGGCAGCCTCAAGAGCACTTAAATCAATCATCCATGGCATCAAAAGTCTGTCTGCCCATCAAGCTGCCTTATTGGCACAGCAGGAGCCTATTTTCAGTATGTCAGAAATCTGAATGTTGAATATCATGTCTAATTTGGAAGATGGGTCTTCAGAACATCTGGGGTCCTTATCCTGTATAAAAACAGCAGATCATGAGTAAAAAGACTAAATTAAAGATGACTTCACAAAAAATATTCAACAGGCATAAAAAGCCAGTGAGCTAATATAATAGCTTCAGTCTTTCAGTTTACTTCATTATAACAGAAGTGGGGGTTCTGGGGGTGATGTAGGATGTGTAGGTGCAGAGAAGGTAACGTGGGCTAGACCAGCAGGAGAAATCACAGTTAACCTCTTTCAAGTTGACAGACTGATGTGGATACCACTTGAAATGTAAACGGTATTAAGACATAACCTTTGTCTGGCTCCTTTTTAAAAATTTTTTCTCTTTTATACACTTCTTTGTAGCTCAAATTACCCTCTAGGGATGTTTTTGTATATGAAACAGCTAGGTTAATAAGATATATCAGTTAACTTAATGGTTACAGCTGTAAGAAAAAAAACCCCATCTTACAGTAGATCATAAGGCCTGGTGTGGGATCAACTCAGCCCTGTTGGGGCGCTGGGATTACAATAGCCTATGCTGGCGGAAACCATGATGGAATGGTAAATGGTAAATGGACTGATTCTTATATAGCGCTTTTCTACTCTCCCGGAGTACTCAAAGCGCTTCGTACAACTGCCTCATTCACCCATTCACACCCACTCATACAAGCACTTTTTCTGTGCTTAAGTGCTTCATATCTAATCATTCACACTCCGACGAATGCATCGGAGAGCAACTTGGGGTTAGTATCTTGGCATGCAGACTGGAGCAGCCAGGGATTGAACCACCAACCTTCCGATTAGTAAGTGACCTGCTCTACCTCCTACAGCCACCCCAAATGATGGAACCATGAACCAGTTTTGTTTTTTTTTTTTTCAGTGGCCTGACTGAAATATTGTCAGGGCCCCAGAATTTCTTGCAGCACTTCTACAAAGAGCACAGAATCACTGTCTTTTCTGTTGTGCCCTGCAGTATTCACGAAACTGACCTAACAACATGAGACAGAAACTCATTCTAGGACAAACCTCACAAATGGTCTGTCACTTGCCAAAATAGTTTTTTGATGACTGATTGATAACTGACCAATTATAGCAGGCAAAGAGTATGTCATAAAGATAGACTTTTAAGAATACAATTATTTATCAAGAGGAACAGAGAAGACCCTGCAAACAGAGACCATTAGCCTAAAAAACTGGAAAAAAAATCACTTTTATTGAAATATTGAACTCCCTGATCTAACTAGAGGCTGCTAAGTTTAAAATTCAAACAGGGACAAGAAAACAAAGGAATGACTATCTTCTAGCAACACTAAACTAGTCAGTGAAAAAAAATAACAAATGGATGAGCATCAGTACTCTGACAACAAAACAAATTGTCCTTCTGGAGGGAATATACAATGACCCTGTCTTTTGTTTATGGACACTATCATATCGTTCTGTATTTATGACACTCAGATACAAATACGACAGTGAAGATGTTACATTTTACCTTTATAAGGGAAGTCTTTTATTTTGGTTTATGCTTGTAATTAACCATATGCCTTCAGTTACTGAGATCGTCTTCTGTGAATACTTTTGAGACACTGGAACTTTGCATTTAAAAAAGACACATAATTGTCTGTAGCATTTGCTGTAATCCCTTTTCCTCACCAGCTATTACTTATTGTGGCATCCACTGTTTAAATACTCCTGCAAATAATACAGCAAATTAAAAGCATCCTAGATCCTACATATTGAACAGCATCTTTTTGTTTTCCAATCAGATGAGTGATTGTGGCATTTTGACAGCACTGTGCTGTGGAGGCAACAGGAGGCTGTTCGGTCTGGTTATTCCAAAATTAGCAAGGAACAGCTCACTTTTACAGTGTTTATGATACAACACCTCTGAAC
Source organism: Heterochromis multidens (assembly GCA_015108495.1). NCBI lineage: Eukaryota > Metazoa > Chordata > Actinopteri > Cichliformes > Cichlidae > Heterochromis > Heterochromis multidens. The sequence continues at coordinate 48,708 of VUQS01032387.1, read as the reverse complement.
TACCAAGTATTACTGAAGCTTTTGCAAGTTATCATGACCCAACTGTCTTTATCTGCACTTCTCAAATAATTTAAAAGGCTGTTTGATGCATGATTATTTTAAGCTGGAATAAATAAATAAATAAATAAATAAAATATTTCAGCAACATGTGAGATCAATATGTAAACTTTGTATTTCAAAGAGCTTAAAAGTGTCAAAATGATTTTAGGTTTGTGCATGTGTTACCAAAGTCTGGCAGGTCACTGCATATCAAGAGTGACTTTTGGATGAGAGGTGAAACATCTTCACAAACTTAAAGAAGTCCAGTCGCCTTCTTTTTCAAGCTCTTAAGAGTACAAATTATGAGCTATGCTACTTCCAGTAATTACCCTGTAATTATAGTCAGCCAGTAGGTGCCATAATTGCTCTGATTTCGCACAGAAGGTTTCTACTTGGCCAATATGAGAAATGGGAAGAAAATAGCTCCTCCGCTGTCATTTTCTTTGATCACTTCAGCCAAAAGCACATAATAAAGGATGCCTGGAACGGCCCTATTTCCTGAGTGGACCCTTAGCAAAATACAGAGAGCACTGACAGGCCCTTTGATCTCAGGCAGCAACTCTTTTTTGCAAAAGCAATTGCACACGTTGTTATCATCTCATCATGTCTTTCCCATTATTCAGTTCTGGTTGACAAATTCATCTAGTACCAAAAATTAAGCTCCAAGAAAATTTCCAATTAAACTAAAAAAAAAAACCAAAGCACTAGGAAGGAAACTGACTGCCTGCTCCCAAAAAGTTGAATCTGTTCATCTGGACGTGGCGTTTTTTTAAAAAAAACAAAAAAAAAACCGCCATGTCCAGATGAACAGATTCAACTTTTTAGAATTTATCCCATTGTTGTGAAAAGGCCATAGAAATACATTATTTTAAGTGATACTTAATATTGTGGTGGTAATATCGATAAGGCTACTGTAAAGGTTTTAGTGATGCATTACGGGTTATTTGGCATGTTAATATATTTTAATTGAAATCAGTGCTCTCTATTATGCCAGGTCTGTCGTGAGTTAGCCATGACAACTTTTTCCGACTAAAATTTGAACACTAAGCTGAACTTTTTTTTTTTTTTTCTACAGGGTTTTCTGGAAAAACAAAAAAATATATTTATATATAAATTAAAATTCCAGATAACTTGATTTCTTGGAACTACTCTGCGTGTACTGTATACTTTATTACAAATGTAGATATTGGCCTTGTTCCTTTCTAAACATATGTTTCTACCTGGATTACAAAGACATCATATAGCAGTATAACTCTGTGTCCTGTATCACACACTCAGACCTCATTTTGGGACCCATACAAACACCGTCACACACACACTCAGTGTTGACTCTGCTCCATTCATTTCACTCTCCTCTGACTGAGAGGCAGACGGAGCTCTAGCGGTCGGACTCGCCACCAGCACTGCATCCTCCGTCCTCAGAGTCAAACAGTCGGGCCGTGGCTGCTCCGGCGTCACTTTTTTCCTCCACGTTTGGGTGTTTTTGCAGCTTGTGCTTGCGTGTGCGATTTCGAGCATGCAAAGAAAGGGCAGTTACCGAAACAAGGAGTCGAGGGCAACATGGACAAATCGGCAACTTATACTTTACAAATGCACTTTATATTTATTCATCTTTAGTCTGGAACTGAAGAGGAGCGTAACGGGTGAGGAAAAAAATCCGCTCTTGCTTGCTTTCATTCATGTAAAGTCGAGAAAAGCAGGCGGGCAGTAAACATATTGTGCATGCATTTGTTTTGGTAAAGACTTCCACGCGGAAAATACATTAAAAGCTTCGTATTGTGGCTTTGGTGCTTTGGTATGCCACGAACCAAAAAGTCCAAGCAGTGAGTGGAACCAGATGTGGAGAAAAACTGGGGGAGGAGGGAAGAGGCTACAGGCTTAGTGTCTGTACTGTGATTCTTATTTGTGCGTAAAGTTTATTAGAAAACACAAAGAAACGCAGCTTTTTGGGGAGATTTATTTGATCTATTTTGGTAACGGATGGTCATTTTTAGGCTGCATTGTAAAATTGACGTGGGGAGACGCTTCATTTGGCACCCTGCGGGCAGATGTGACCTTTGCATCCTGTTACAGGCTGCAATTAACACATTCAGTCCGGACCTACATAACTGCTAGGTCTTTATACCACCTAAAAACCCACCTATTCTCCAAAGATTAGAAAAGAGCTAGAGCACTTCTTTGTTTGCTTCTAAACGCCTGGATTTAAATCAGATTTGCTTCATTTTTCTCTCAGTTTCATGCTTGTCATTTGAAAGTTTGTCAGACTTACTAGGCCTAACTTGTCAGTGACTTTTCTGCTGTACTCTGCATGAATGAGTAAACAGTGTGCACAAGCAGCTACCACAGAGAAATTCAATAAGTTAGGCTATGCATTCTGACCATTTAATGTTTTCGAATGATTAAAAGGGGGTTTAGAAACACACTGAGTTGCATTGCTGTCACTGCTTCTTATGCTATTGAACACTTTGAAGTTTGATGATATGGGTTTGCAGACAAATATATGACAAAACGTGAAATAGCCACGAATAAGTCGTGTGTGTGTGTTCGTGTTTTTTCCCTTTGAATTTGTGAGTAATGTATTTCAATAGGAAGTATATTTCGTATTAAGGAACACGAAAAAACTGCAAACCATGAATCAATATATTAAAGGTCATGATTATTTAATGACCTAGATTATGCCATATACATATACATATACATACATACATACATGTCCTTTATTCACATCCTTGTTTCTTAGTTTTGAACTTGCACCTTTCTGCAAACATATTTCCATGTAATTGAAGCTGTCCATTGTCAAGTACTTTTAGACCAAATGGATGAGATGTGAAAATGTAAAAAATGACATACTGCCTCTTGATGTCTTGCTTTGTGAATTATTTTGCAATTCCCAGGCACTAGAGTTACCCTGAAAACACATTTGATCTAAAATAGGCCAGCATCTTGTCATTAGTTTTAATTCTTCCATTGGGTGCTGTTTGATTTTTAGTAGATGCTAGTGGAAAACAAATGAGAGGATTAATAGGGGATTAAGATATATATATTTTTTCTTATTTATAAGTGGCAGAACTGCACTTAAACAGTGGAATTAAGCATGTAAACAGAATAGCATGGTATGCCATTTCAAAATAAGTTTCAATTCTATTTTCAATATTGATGCTCTCATACAAAACTTCCATTAAATTTATTTAAAGAATGTAAAAATGTATCACAGTTAACAGCAAAAATAGTGCTGGCTTAAATCTCACTCGATTTAACAGCTAAACCTACACTGTGATAAACTGTTATCGCCATTGTAAGTGTGGGAGTGATGGAAAGTTTCGATGGTGTGCACTTATTCTCACTCTGGTTTCTAAATTTGATCCGTGCTTTCCCAGAGGTTCCAGTTCGCTCTGTTTCTGAGTGTGGCTGCAAAATGCAAATATGCTCTTTTCTCCAAAACCCCTTCTCCTCAGATGAGGTAAAAACCCATCCACAGTTCGGGTTGCTTCAGACGCCAGACCACCATAAAACACCAATGAAGCAAGAACAGCCAGCTGGAATTTCCTGCCTGTTTATTGGTTGCCATTTTATCACACTGACCAGTTAAAGGTCTGGTTTCTTTTGTTTTATCTCAAACATCTGTCAAAATAAGGGTAAAAAAGAAGAAAAGAATTTGACTTATACAGTGGTTTAGATCTTAGATATAACTTGACCTGGTTTTCAGTCTCAGGCAGCAACAATGATTCACATTCAAAATAGTGTAATGTTGAGAAATGTGTTGAACAATATTTTGAGCCAAGACTTGGTACTGACTAGCCACCCGTATCTCTAAGTATTATTCTCCAAACTGGTCCAACAGATGACTGCATTCAGGAGGCGGAGGTTCTGGGAATATCTGCCTTTCTTGGCGATTGTTGCTAGTTGTTCTTGGCCATGTGTTTCAGCCTCTGTCTTCAGTAGGAAACTGTTTTCAGCATTGAAAAAGGGGGTGACAGGGCAAAGAAGAGGATGAGATCACAGCAGGAGAGCTGTTGTGGCTTAGCTTTCACAGGGCTCAATGGCTTAAAGTTAATCTGGAATTCTGCACTCTCTCTGATTGCCCAGGAGTTTTTCTCACATCAAACATCCAGTCGTGTCCCCTCCAGACTGGAATTAAAACTTCTGTGTGAATCTGCTTCTTGATGTCTGGAACTTCAGCTTCAGGTTGTCTAGTGATTCAAAAGCTTATGAGAGGAGAGTCTCATATTTTTACTGTATTAAATGTTGAGGATAAATTCACGTACTGAAGTTCATTCAGTGCAGTGTAATCCAGATGTTGACTGGGCTGGTTCTGTGTGAAAATCTTCCCATGGGCACTCTTGAGCTTAAAGCAGTTTTTTAAATTATTTGTTTATTTATTTATTTTTAAACTTATTTTTTCAACTCCTATTGTTAAAATGACAAAATAGTATCAAAGTGATTTATTTGAATTTATCCCTCAGCTCGTTAACAAATCAGCACTGTGTAACTTTAGCTACTCATGTGTCCACACAGTCTTTATTTACAATGCGAAGTGTAACTAAATCCTAAATAAGATTGGAGCCTCTTTAACCTCTTTGAGGCAGACATCACTCCTTAATTGCAAAGCAGAGATGAGTTACAGCTTAGAGCTGAGAACAAGTCTATAATAGAACATTTTATATGAGCTGAAATGATTTGTTGGTGAGTCATTTTTACAGGTTTTAACCCAAAAATGTCTCTTATCAGTTTGATTTTCTGGACTTCGACAAGAAAGTAAATAAGCAAAATCAGAAAATTAAATAAGTTAGAAGGAGCTGATAATAAAATTAACTGTTTAGCTTTGTAGATGCAGAAAACTGTGGAAGACACTGATCAGACAGAAGTTAGAAGTATGTTTGGATTCACCAGACAGCACAATAATAGAGTGAGTAGAAAAACAGCCACGTGGAAAGATAGTTTTGCCTATGAAGCATTCAGAAGGTTTTTGTTAATTGGATTATGCAGTATAAACTTGCATTTGCTTTTACCTCCCTGATAAGATTTAAACGTTTTTGTGCCCCATTCAGGCAAATGACTCCCTCTGATCTAAATCTTCTCATGATTAGAACAGTGAACTGGTAGCAAACAAGCCTGTCATCTTGGTGTTGCTATATGATGGATGGCTGTATCTTAAGAGCAGGTTGGCCAATTATATCTGATTACATTGTACAGAGCGCCTTCAAACTGAACTGCTCTGCCACTGAGCTCTGACTTTTTTTTGCTACCGACCAAATGAGCATACACTGCTTCTGAGAAACTCAGCCACAGAGGCTGAGTGCCTGGAGAGGGGCGTGTTGACTCCTTCAGATTACAGGGATGTTTTTTTATGGAGCTCATAATGAGACTTCATTGTCTCCGTGTCCATAAAATCAGAACTGGAGGTTTGAAGTGTTTTAGCTGAGAGGTCAGAAAACAAGAGATTTGAGCAGTGACTGGTCTGAGGTATCTACATAGAAACGGGTGACAAATAAAAGGAAAAATCTGAACCCTTGACCCCTACAGTGAATCAGTGATGACTTTTGACTTGTCTTTTATCATAGGTTACAGAGGATTACTCAGAGAAACTTTAAATGATTTGCAGTGATCACCTTTTATTTTATAATAGAACTCTTTTGTAATAGGACAAAGGTGATTACTGGAAATCAGTGTAAACTGTTTTGAGTGGACCTCCTGAGGGATTATCTTTTGAGTCCCTGCAAATGAGTTCAGTAAACTTTGAGAATCAATAGAAGAATGGATTAATTAATACTGGTAGGACATGATGGCCCAACACCTTTCTGTGACACTTCATATTGCTTTCATCACAGTGCCCAGGGATCTTTCCCTTTCCTACCCTTCTTCCTGGCCTCTCTCAGGAGCCTGCTGGGTAGGAATGCTGAGGGTCTCACTTTCTCTCCTCAATCGCAAAACCACAGAGAACATATTTCTGTTTATTTTGGAAATATTTGTTCTGAAATAGTTTTAATTTTAAGTCAGTCCTATGTTCCTGACTTGCATGTCTTTGTCTGTCTTTCTCCTGCCTTCACACACATTCACCACTACACACACCAGTGCCTACGGTTCAAGAAAAGAAAAGAAAAAAGAGGATTTAAAACAAACCACAGAAAATTTCTGAAACAGGGTGTTGGGTTTTGTTTCAGAAAATCGTTGTCACTGAAGCTCGCATCTAACCACACAGGATGTGTTATTTTTCTTTAGTGGCTTTAGTTTTCTGTTAATATTTTATTTTATTTGGGATAATGGCAATATGTGAATACTGCAAGGCTCTGTGGGGTAACGGTGGTCTGCAAGCAGCTACAGCTCCTCAGATAATCATTATAAAAGGGCTAATACTAATATAGACATCAGAATTCAGAAGTGAGAAATCTGCAGAGCAAAAACAGCTACCCCTATCACATCTGAGGAACATTAGTTTGGTTAAAGTAATCACATTCAAACTTGTTAAAATAATTACTCAGGTGAGTCAAATAAATGCCACTCTACAGTTTCTAATGATAAAGAACCCTTTATATTTATTCCTCAAAACCCCCAACTGCTGTTTCCTTTGCAGTCAAAAATAGATACCCCAAACTTTAATGAACAATACGAGCGCCAACTCCATGTTGAACTGTGGGAATGTGGTCAATTCCTGATGGAGAAATGCTTCAACCTTTATTGTTAACCTTGAATTAAAAACACTTTATAGTTTATTGCAGGTCATTTCTGCTATCACTCCCTTCCTATGACTCTAATATAACTTTTATGAAGGATTTAAGGGTCATTTTAGGAATATTACCAATTAATACCACTGCAGTGTGTCACAATGGGACATCAGAGTCCACAGCTCAAACTAGTTCTACACTGCAGTGCATCCATTATTGGAGATATTGATCCTGTCCCTGACCTCTTCTGCTACAGCAGTTGCTAACAAGATATTGTTTTTATCAAAAGCATGATTGACTGCTGATGTTATTTCTCTCTCTCTCTGCACAGTGCCGCTCAAGTCTGATGATTTTGCTTTCTACCTTGAGGGCGAGGGCAAGTGTCTGGGGGTGCAGGATCACTCCCTTGCCCTGTCACCCTCTTGTGAGGAACCCAACCAGCGCTGGAAATGGGTGACTCGGGGGCGCCTGTTCAATTTGGGCTCCTCCTTGTGCCTGGGCGTGATCGCTAATAACGGCACCATCAGGTGGGATAAATTTCCTTTAGGAGTGTACACCTGTGATCGCGAGCCTCCTAGAGTACGCTGGACCTGGAACTGTGGCCAAGTGCTGGACAACTTCAACAGCTACTTTCCATCAGCTCTACCCTGGAACGTGTCCGTAGTCCATTCTAAATGGATTCTACATGGTGGGCTGCAAGACCTTTGCTCCAAAACATATCAGGGTAGGTGTAATTATAATCAAACAAGTTCAGATTTGCATAGCAAATATCTTTTTCTGTGTTTGTGCCAAAACTAACTATAGAAATTTTAAACAGATTAATAAATATTTAAAACTATATAGTCTGTTAAGCATAAATTAAAATAGAATTTGTGAAAGTTTAAAAACCAATTAAAAACACATATAAACCTGTTCTGCATTCATTAGTCATATAATGTGAGCGCCTTGAGGTGACTTTTGTTGTGATTTGACGCTATATAAATAAATTGAATTGAAATTGATCTGATCTTAATCAAAGTCACAAATATAGACAAATATAATACACTTAAGCTAATGACATACAAATACTATGAGAGTAATGTTGTGTTTTAGTGTAACACACCCATACTAATCAAACCTTTGGTATTGGTAGCTGGTCGAGCCTCCTTTGCCAGAAAGCAAGTGATTCCAGTAGCTTTGGAGTAGACCTGTGAAATAATCAGGAAGAATTCTCAATCATTCATCCTTCAGCTCAGCCTAAGAATGCCTGGTGGGAATGGCTCTCTTCAGGTTATTTCACTGTATTTTGTATTGGATTGAGGTCTGGGTGCTGAGGAGGCCCTTCCAAAAGGCAGTTTTACTGTGTTTTTCTGAGTCTTTTTTTTGTCTTATTTTAATTTTTAGGATCATTGTCCTGCATTATACAACTTCTCCTGAGCTTCAGCTGGTGATTAAAAGCCCTGACATTCTCCAGAAATGTTGTTAAAATACCATAAAAAATAATTTTACCCTTGATGAAAATCAAAATTTTTTAATTGTAAGCCTTCTCATATGTTCTGATATATTCATTTCAGAGTGTTTTTGAGTAGCTCTAAGATCGATGTTATAAGCATAGGAGTGCCACATATTTACTCCAAACTGTAATAAACTGTTAATGTTCAAATTATTTATTCCTTATGCTCAATAACAATAACATGGTTTATTATCTAATAAGATTGTTTAGCATTGCAGCTTAGATGAAGATTTAGACTGGGGATTCAGAAAGTGTTGAAAACTGAGTGATAATTTAAGAAACCAGCATGATTAAGGGCCACACTGAAGAAAATACTCACATTAAACATTTTTACTTAGTGTTTATAATGTGTCAGTGCAGAAGATACATTTTTGTTCTGTTTTTTATCAGTCAGTGAGGTGGCTGTTACATTTTAACACGGTTACATTTTCTTTTGTCAGTGTCAGTTTTAGTCTATTATGATCACTGGAAATGAAGAGTGTAAACTGAAGAGGAATGCACAGTTGGCACCCTTCTGCATGGCTGCGTCATAGCATGACATGAGCTGTGGATGAATTAAATGTTGCAGAGGTGCATTCTTTCCTGCGGTTCTCCAGCACTTTGAGAAATCTAGATCTAGATGTTTAAATCATAAGTTCACTTTTTCTTGCCCTTGTATAGTGATGAATAAATATTTCAAAATCAAGTAAGCTGCACAAAAATAGGACAGGAAATCACAGATATTCCCCTTTAAGAAGTGTCCAATGGATTGAATGTTTCACTAAAAATACCTGTAGTTATAAAGTCACCTCTTTGACTATAGAGTGTCATATGGGGTCAATGTATGACCACACTGAGTGAGGTCATCATTCTCTGCATGTTTTCTGCATCTGTGTGGCAGATAGACTTACTGTTGTGGATGCCACAGCTGTATCTGATCAAATGGATTTAAAAAAATTTTGCTTTTAGAGGACTGGCTGCCAGCCGGAAATCCAAGGAAAAACATTGTGTGTTGTGTGTGTCAACCCCAGTAAACACACACAAGTTTTTCTTGACCTTAAATATATTTGTATTTTATATATTTAGTTTTCTGTCTAGATTAAATCTAACCACTGTGGTTTGCACCCAAGCCCCATTTCCGCTATAAGTTCCATTCTTACCAATATCAAATATCCCAGTTTTTCATTGACAAAACTTTACAGCTAGACTCAGTCAGCCATATAAATCTGTAGTTATGCTCTGCTCAGCTGTAATTAACACAAAAAAAGAAAAAGCTCCCTTTAATATTTCTCTCTCTTTTTCTTCTATGTGGCATGCAAACTGGGAGCATTGACATTTTTAACTTTCAAGTGCCAGTTTTTGCAACTTCCTTTGTGAAGTCAGCTTGCGCATGGAGAGGAATGCCTCTGATATTAGTCAGCCGAGCATCAGCTCCACTGCAGCCAGAGAGCCAGCCAGTGCTAAAGGCAGAGAAGGAAGTCAGGGAGGGAGCTTCAGAAATCTTTCCTCCCTCATTTAACATGTCTGCCCCACTTTCCATTGGCCTGACTTGTTTTGGTAACACCACAGATCCAGCCTCTCCCTTTCACACTCCCTCGCTTTCGCCCTGTTTTTCACACTGTACTATACTTGTGGAATGTAGAAACTAAAATGGCGAGTTTAGGATAAAAAAACTGTTGAAATCAGACATAATTTCTTGGTGATGTAGGTTATAAAGTGCACCTAGTATCTTAAAAATCTTGTTTTGGAGTTTAAATAGTTGGTCTTGTTGTTTTCTAATTTCACTGTGGTTTCTGAACTGTTTTCCACATGAAGTTCATGATGAAAGACACTTGGCTTTCCGGAAAACCTGCCTATGTTTACTCTTCCTTCCGCTGACCACTATTTGACTTTACTGTTTTGACTGTAAAGTCATCCTCTGTTTTTACCCTGTGTTTGATTATAAAAGCTGCTGAGAAAACACATAAAGTATTTCAGTTCAGCAGAGTTCACAACCATAGCTTCAGAAAAAAACAAACACGGGCCTTCTCTGCTGCTGCGTACAGGCTTTTAAAGTCTCTCTTCTGTTTGCTCTGCAGAGATCTATACAATTCAGGGGAACTCTCATGGCCGCCCCTGCTACCTGCCCTTCCTTTATGATGGCCAGTGGTTCCACACTTGTACCAGCACTGGCCGTGAAGATGGCCACCTCTGGTGTGCCACCACCCATGACTATGGAAAAGATGAGCTTTGGGGATTCTGTCCTATCAAAAGTAAGTTATTTCCTTATATGTTTAGGACTGTATTCTTAAATTTATCAATCTCAGTGCATAACACTACAAATTTTCTATCACTCTCCTCTGATTTTTTGTCCATTTTCTTCATGGTCAGGCAAAGGCTGTGAAACTTTCTGGGATACTGACCCGGTCACAGACAGCTGTTACCAGTTTAACTTCCAGGCTACCCTGTCATGGAGCGAGGCTCGGATCAGTTGCCAGCAGCAGGGGGCAGACCTGCTAAGCATCACCAAGCTGCATGAGCAGACCTACATCAATGGTAAAACCGGTCTATACTCATGAATGTGCAGAGGTGTTCACTGTTGTTTGAAATATGCTTTAATGTTTGTTTGAAACCCTTTCATTACATTATTACATCAGCTGTTATACATGACATAATAAATGATCACGGTGGAAAGACACATTGCTCCTACACTAATAGGAATAGAATATAAATAGAATATTTAGTTAAATAATTAGCTACAGAACAGGAACAGAAAAATCTATTACAATTTGGGTTTTTCGGGACATTTTGGATGTTTCTTGCACTTCTATTAGGTGTGATTTCACCCTTTGAATTCCTCTCACAATCAGTGACTATTAAAACCTTATAGTACTGGTGACATAATATTATAGCAAGACATTGAGGCAGTTTCCAGGCAGGTATTTATATCTGTTTGTGGACAGATATTATTAACAGGATAGTGTCACATTCATGCAAGATGGTCACAACATTTGACAGGTGTCATACATAATAATAATACATAATAGGCACTCACAAACTATTCATAGGTCTGGTATGGGCTACTCGGTTCTGAAAATTACAAAACAAACAGAACACTAAAACTCACTGCCAAATACTCTTCATCTTATTTATTTAAAAACAGAGTAATAAAATGACTTAAGCCTTTCTCAGTCAACTAGTGTTTTATGCTTGCAAGATTTGCATATTTACAACAGAACTCCAAAACAAATTTGCATGACAAGACATGCACATTAGCGTAATTGTGACCTTGAATTGGATAAGTGGAAGAAGATGGATGGATGGATGGATGGATGGATGGATGAATGGTATATGCAGTAGGTATTGTGGCTGGTGTGATCCCACTGGATGATTTTCACTTAATTTCTGTCCTTCAGACTTTTGTTTCTTAACTTGTCTGTGAGAATCACAAGGAAGCTCAAAACTCAGTACCTTGGGAATTAGCTGTGTAACATAATATTTTCCAACACAATATTTGGTTTGCAAATTCACTCTCCCAACAGGAATATTGAATTTTAGGGGTGATGTGACTGTTCTGCCAATATTAGGCCACATTTAGGCTGTTGTTACATAACTATTGTGTAATCTGCCTGGTGCAGTGGTGACAGTTGAAGTCATAACTAACCTGACAAAGTTGAGTATCTTTTCCTTTCACATAGAGAAAACATTTACTTATCATATTTTATATATATTTTAAGAAAAATATTGTTGCTGGTTTAGGTTTACTCACCGGCTACAGTGCTGCTTTGTGGATTGGCCTCAATGACCTGGACATCAATGGAGGCTGGCAGTGGGCCGACTCCTCACCACTCAAGTATCTCAACTGGGAGCAAGGTTAGCCTGTAAAAACAATTCAAGCTTTTCTGTCTTTTTAAAGCTTGAAGTATCTGTGATCTTTTTTTAAAATGTTTATTTCCTGCAGATGGCTGAGTAAAAATGCATGCTTGTTTTTAGTTCAGTTCTCAGTTCAAACACCTGCTTGGCAGCTCTCTGGTGCAACCACAGTATTTTACTGTTGAGCCTGAGAGTATTTGGGGGTTGGTACCTTGGCAATCAGTGATTTTCTGAAGAGTTTGTCTATCTTACACATCTTCAGACCAGCCAAATCATGCTGAAGAGGAGAACTGTGCTGTGATAAGAACTGAGTCATCAGGTCGTTGGCAAAACCGGGATTGTTCTGTTGCTCTTCCGTATGTCTGCAAGAAAAGACCCAACGCCACCCTTGACCCCTTCACCACTGGTTAGTGTTTGTATTAGTCTCTTAATGCAAGATACAGTAATACCACACTGGAAAAGTCCAAAATTTAATGGGTTTTATATCTTTGCTTTCAAAGATTCGTGGGCAGACGATGAGAAATATGAATGTGATGTGGGCTGGCAGGCCTTCCAGGCTGGTTGCTATAAGCTTACTTCAGAGAAAACCGACTGGAATGCGGCTCAGAAAACGTGCCAGAAAATGGAGGCCAACCTGGTCAGCATCCACACTCTACCTGAGCTGGAGTTCATCATGCGTAACCTGAAAAAAGGTGATTTTTTTATTGTACTGTACTATTCCCTCTCAAAGTCAGAATTGAATCAAAGTGAATCTTTCTTTTGGTGTTACCTCAGTTTTGTTCATTGAATGGTTTCAGCCTTAAACTGGACATCTATGTCATGCAGAGTTCCCACAAATAGCCAAATTGAGGGAATAAAACCAATGTTTTCAGACATAATCTAGACACAGGATTTTTGCCCAATAGAGAGCCCAGCATTAAGAAATCATAATGTAAATAGACAGAAAACAAATATTTACTCTTTTAAAGCGTTCCTGCTGTTTTCCTTCATTATATGAGAGTTCCAATTGATCCTTACAAAGTCTTATATGATGTTTAAAATCTAAGGTTACAAAAAGTTCTATCTTTACTTGTGAATGGTCTTAAATTTTGAAATAGTGCTTATAATGCAATCATGTACTAATACTATGTCAAATAAGATTTTCGTTGGGAGTGACCAGGATGAGAGTATTAGAAATGAGTATATCAGAGAGACAGATCAGATTGGTCAGTTTGGAGACCAATTTAGAGAGGCAAGGCTGAGATGGTTTAGACATGTGCAGAGGAGGGGTAGTGGATATATTGGGCAGAAGATGCTGGATATGGAGCTACTAGGCAGGGGGGAAAGAGGAAGACCACAGAGAAGATTCATGGATGTAGTGAAGGAGGACATGCAGAGGGTTGGTGTGACAGAAGAGGATGCTAGAAGAAGAAGAAGAAGAAGAAATATATATTATTGTATAAAGTTAGCATTTGGATTTTTTTTTTTTTATTACTGCCATGTGCTGAAAAACGTTTAAGCTTGGGACAATCGGAATGAAAGCAGTTGAAGCCTGTGTGAAACACTGGTGTTGCTGCAGAAAAGCACTGAAGCCTTCTATTGTGGGTTAATGCATTCTGCACATCATAAATCTGCATCACAGTTTTCAGGGTGATGTTTTGTGATTCAGTCAACACATGTGGCAGAGATGATACAACATACACTGCTGAAACCAGTATTGTTGCATTTTAGTTCTTGAAAAGGTTTAAAATTGTCTTAAATTTGATTTTTGAAAGAGTGTAAGAGTGCAACCCTGTATATGTCTCAAATCTTCAAGATTAAATAAAGAGGAAACCAGACAGTTCTCTCCTTTCTTCTCACATTCTTTCCTGAGTTTAAAAACAGCACATAAAGTGTGGAATCAAATTTTTAGCCGTGAAACTGCTCCAACGAATTACTGGACCTAATGGAAAATGTCACATTCGGAATTTAAGACTATTTCTTTCTTCCATAATCATCTTTTTAACCCAGCAGTCTGTTTTTTGTTTCAGACATTGAGCAATTATGGATAGGGCTCCATGATGCTGAAATGCAAATGGACTTTCAATGGACTGATCACACTCCTGTCATCTTCACCTACTGGCACCCCTTTGAACCTAATAACTTCCGCAACACCCAGGAAGATTGCGTCTCCATGTGGGGACCTGTGAGTGACCCCTTCTGCACCCTCACATTGACCAGGAGGCCATAAGCATGCCACAGTAACAGACTCTGACTATCAGCCAGACTCCATTTGTATATATTTACCAGCTGTGTTCTCTCTTTCTGTTTGTGTCTTGCCAATGATGTGCAGGAGGGCCGCTGGGATGACAGCCCTTGTAATCTGACCCTACCCTCCATCTGCAAGAAACCAGGAACAAAGAGTGATGGGAAGCCACGGCACCAACAGTGTAAAAATGTATACCTCCTTTCCTCTCTGTATACTTCATTTTCTCCTTGACATTTACTGTTTATGCTTTAGATCACTGGCATTTTTTGCTACAACAGACATAGAGTTTTTTCTTCATATATTTCCTTCTTTTAGTCCATAAATAATCTATTCAGATCTGCAGCATATGATTCCAGCTGCTGACAGGTTAATTATTATTCTGAATATTTCACCCATTCCTTCACCTTTGACCTCTTTTCCATGTGCTTCCCTCCATCTCTCACTCTTCAACTGGTCCATTCCACCGCCCCCAGACTGTAACTGGAATATAAATCACAATTTAACTTGGAAAGTTACAAGGTGCACCAGACAGAATCAGCTCTGGGCACATACACTCTTCTCTTGAATTTCCAAGGACAAAAAGAAATCAAAATATACTATATTTTTACTGTATTTATCATACTGTATTTTTAATACATTCAAATCATTTTGTTTCTTTGTTTCAACATGTGTATACAGCCCATACAAAAAAAAAAAAGATGTGATAGTGCCCTTTACTTGTACCCACAGGACTGAGCTGCATCTGTCCCTGATTATACAGCTCATAATTCTCTCCATGCAAGACTTTACGCCTCTCATACCTGACCATTGCTGGAAACATTCACTGTTCAAGTACTACATTTACGGGCATTTTGATTAATGTTTCACACTGGGGATCATTGTGGTGAGAAAAGAAATCATAATGCATGTCTGTGCATCTTTATGCCCTTCAGGAGTGTTTTCAGCAATATATTTTTCCCAAGCACTGATTTATGATGTAAATGAGGGTCGTGTTGCTTCTCAGCTGTTACATTCAGCAAAGCTCTGTGTATGGACGGACCATTTGTTTGGTGTAATGAATCCTTGCCCCTCTCTCCCTGGGGAGCGAGGCATCATGGGTGGTAATGTGACAGGGGTCATTTGGCATGGCCTGTGCTGCAGGGCCTTGCAGCAGTGCAGTTTGTCTTGAGCAGATGAGCAGATGAGCAGATGAGCAGATGAGCAGATGAGCTCACTTCACGCAACATGTGAAACAACAGTGACATAAAACCCACTGACTGCTTCAGCAATATTACACTGCTTGATTCTGAAGCCATTTACCCCATCTAGTGCTGGGCTCATTTTTCAAAACATGTAATGGATACTGCTATACTGTCATTTCACCTACTCACTGAAGCAGTAACTTGGTGTAATAGCTGTTCTTTTTCTGCTTTTTTGGCTTCTAGTTGTACTATTTTAATTATCTGGATAATTCACTTGCTTCATGTGTAAATAATCAGAGAGAAAATAAAACAGATTTAATGCCAGAGGCAGCTTGAGGAATATAATACAGCTGCTTAGGGTCCTTCAACCACCAGGGGGGCCCTAAAATAATTTTAAAAAACTGAACTTGGTATTTCTTTATGTTTAAATTAATTAAAGATAGAAGCAGATCCTGATTTTTGGTTTGTGGTTCCCCAAATATCCTTCCAGTATGGAATAACAGCAAAATGAGAAGGTGTTAAAATGTGTGTGGTCCCAAACACTTTTTCACATTTGCCTTTGAGGTCCTCTGAGGTCAAATGTGTTCATTTGAGCCCACATTTGATCTGGATTTCTTTAACTTACCATTTATTCTTTGTACAGTCGGCCTACCATTTATCAGATATAGTTAGCTAACTGTCTCAACCACAATGCTTACTATTTCAATCAATTATCTTACAAAAATTGTCTTTTTGCTACTAATTCATTTAGGAGCTACTTTTAGGGATCAATTTCAATTGCTTTTATAAAGCTATTTCAACTGTTACTCATGCTGTTATATTAACAGTTTCACCTGCTAGCTATACATTAGCAAGTCAGTTGAATCCTTTGTGCACTTATCTAGTTAAGTATTGCTGTCTGAAACTCATTAATTATTTTGTGAAACAGGGTGCCTATAAGGCTGAACCTATAGAAAAAATCCTACCCCTATGTGCAGCTTCCCTCAGCTACACTGTGCTTTAAAGCTTCACCAAGCTTCAGCTTGTTTTTCAGCTGTCCGGCCCACAACAAAAAGTATTGTTTTACTTACTTTCACTGCTCCCATAGCTTTGCGTTCTAGAAAGAAAAATGCTCCGAAAACCAACGTCATCCTAGCTTCTTAGCATAAAGCAGCAGATACAGGCACTAACTGATGAACTTAGGGGCAGGAAAGTTGTAGTTTTGTTGGGGGTTTTCTTTGCCAGTGTGGTCCATTGTTTGTGTCCATGTTTTGTATGAGTAAATGTAGTGAGAAAAGCATACTTCCATCTACAGATCACCAGCATACCATTTGTTGTCAAATGATGGATGGCATATGGTTGATTGTTTAGGCTTCTATGTAATTTACATATAAAACATTGCAAACTAGCAGATATAAATCATTTATGTAGCATTCTGGGAACTTGCCATCAGTCAGCACTGGTTGTTTAATGTTTTGAATGTAACACAAGCAAAGGTTAGTTAGGAAAAGGTTTTGGGGAGGTGTGAGTTTCAGCAAATCAAGCCTCTCAAGCAGCTGAAATCTTCAGGCTTTCTGCCTAGATGCCAAATGTGGCTGTGAAAAAAGCCTTGGGTTGGGTTTATTCACACAGTCCTGTATATAACCTGTCTCTATCGTTTTCATGCAAAATCTCACCCCTTCTGCATGTTGGCTGCGCTCTGCATTTGTACATGTCCACAACTACAGTACATGAGCTGGCAGGAGGAACAGAAGCCAGGGAAAAGTTGCCTAGACTTGTTCTTTTCATTCTGCAAATTAGATATTGTCAGCTTTCTATTTTTTACATGCACTAATTTTTGTTTAGTGAAAAATATCATTGAAATGTTTTGCATTTAAAGATGTAACATTTATTATATTTTTTTCCTTACAGAAAAGGTTAGAATGTAGGTCTTGTTTGATTTTGTGTGGTTTGACCTATACATTTACATGGTTCCTGTAACTGTTTCTAGTGAAACACAATGAATTTAAATGCCTAACTCGGTGGTCATGATTCTGAGATAAAGCTTTTTCCAAAAATCAGTATGATTGTCTCTGTGTGTACTTTGATGCACTTCGACATCAAGACTTTGAATTGGCAAATTTGAAGAGTTGCACAAGCTTTGTAGATGTTTGCTTTCTTTGACTGGTATATTTGTTTTGTTTTATTTTGTTTTGTTTTGTAAGTCTTCACATCCCACTAAACTCCTCTCATTTCTTCTCAGGGCTGGAAGTGGCACAGTCCTGCTTGTTACTGGGTGGGAGAAGAAATGCTCACATTTGATGGGGCCAGAAAGTTCTGTGAGGACCAAGGAGCCACACTTGTTACTATCACTAACAGGTAAATACCGCACACACAGGGAAACTATTCTACCTCACACTGATTGAAAGAGATCACAATGTGTTTTGTCAGTGCTATCTCCCTAAAAAACCCTTGTCGTCTTTAAAGGTTTGAGCAAGCCTTCGCCAACAGCCTGGTGTTCGGGCGCTCTGGAGATTCCTTTTGGATCGGTCTCCATGACCAGGGAAATCATGGGTCTTTCCAATGGATCAGCGGTGAAGAGGTGTCATACACCAACTGGAATCGAGACCAGCCAGGTAGGTGACACACCACGATTAAATTAATAGAATGACCGGTACAGTATGATCTAGATCCACCTGCTGGCTGGGGGCCTTTCTATGTGGAGTTTGCATGTTTTCCTTGTACCTTCTCTTCAGGTGTTCCAGCTTCCTCCAACAGTCCAAAGACATGTATGTTAGGTTAACTGGTGATTCTAAAGCGGCTGTAGGTGTGACCGTGAGCATGAAAGGTTGTGTGTCTCTCTGTGATAGCCCTGCCCCAGACTGTCCAGGGTGTACCCTGTCTCTCAACCATTGATAACTGGGATAGGCTCTAGCCCCTCTGCAACCCTGAAGTGGATAAGCAGAAGAAAGTGGATGGATGGATGGATGGATGGATCAATGGAATATTTTCATTATCACTTAACTACTTAAGTTAGCCAATTATTTTAAGGATTTAACTGATAAATTAACTTTGTTTTCTTTTTTATATATTTGCCATAGTATTTTAAAATTATTCTATTATTTTTCTTACTTGTTTTGTTTTGTGGGAGTGTTATAATAATAAAGAAATACAGCTGTGGTCAGAAGTTTACAGTTACAGTTTTCACCATGGGTATGAATGTAATGGTAATTTGGGACTTTTTATGATTTCTTTGAACTGTTCTTTTTCCAGGGTGGAATGATTGTACAGTAGACATCTTTAATGACTTTAAAAAACAAGAATTGGGTGCACAATTTTTAATTTATTTTGGATTTTCTCTAATTCACACAGGGTCAAAAGTATATATGTATAGGATCAAATATATACATACACTCACTTAAATCTTTTAATAAATGGTACTGAAGGTTCTAAACTGTCTTTTAACTTGACAAGGCCAAGGCCTAATAACTTCTCATTGGTGATCATCATTGACTACAACTAGTAGTTTCTCTTTGCCAGCATAAAAAGGATTTGTTTGACAGAATTCATTGGACTGACCAATAGTTAGAAAAATGGGAAAGTCCAAGGAACTCAGTGAAGATCTAAGGAGAATTATAGATTTACACAAGTAAATAGAAGTTATTTGGATGTGTCACCACTTTGCCAAGGTCTGGAAGAAGACTCAAACTGTCACCCTCAGATGAGAGGAAATCGGTAAGGGAGATATTCAGGAACAACCCAGGAACTACCAAGGCTCAAGCCTGCCATGAACTGGAAACTGCTGGAACACCAGCATCACTGTCCACAGTAAAGCCAGTTTTACATCACCATTGACTGAGAGGGTGCCGACCAAGAGAGAAGCCCCTGCTCTAAAAGTTGTGCTTGGAGTTATGCTTGGAGGAATAAAGGTGAGACTGTCAAGCCTAAGACCACTGTACTTGCATGTAACATGGTGGTGGTAGCATCATGCTCTGGGACTGTTTTGCTGCCAGTGGTACTGGTACATTGCACAAAATGGATAGAATAATGAAGGAGGATCACCTCCAAATTCTTCAACTTCACTTCAAATCAACAGCTAGATAGCTGAAACTTGGACACAATTGGGTGTTCCAACAGGACAGTGATCCCAAACGCAGATCAAAATTGGTTTTGGATTGGATAAAGCAGGTTAACATTAAGCTTCTGAAATGGCCTTTCCAAAGCCCTGACCACAACCCAATTGAAAATGTGTGGACTACAATTAAAAGCCGGGTCTGTGCCAGGAAACTAACCAATTTAAATGAACTCTACCAATTCTGCCAACTAGAGTGGTCAAATATCCAGCCAGAATTATGCCAAAAGTGTCATGTTGAGGTGCAATTTGCTAAGGGACATTTTATAACCAAATATTAGTGGGGGTGTAGGTATATATTTGAGCTTGTATGTTAAGTTTTGACCTTGTGTGGATTAGAGAAAATCCAAACTAAATTCAAACCCAATTCTTGTAGTTTAAAGTCATTAAAGATGTATGCTGTACAATCATTCCTGGAAAAAGAACAGTTCAAAGAAATCATTAAAAGCCCAAAATTAGCATGACATTTGTGCCCCTAATGAGTGTATGTAAACTTCTGTTGCCAACTGTATCTTCCCAGTGTCTGTTAATTGTCCTTATTCCTGTTGCTGTGAGTTCGCTTCCTTGAGGAGAATATTAAAGTCTCATTTATTCTATATTTTATAAAAGTGTAATTTTAAAAAAGTTTTCTGTTTTTCTTTTTTGTATGGAGAGCTAACTGCTTGTTTGACTACATTTAACAAAAGAGAGCAAACAAAATTAAAAGAGGTGCACTAATAACTTTGGAAATCTACCATTTTTTTAATTTCCATTTGCCCCAAAATAAAACTTTTATGAAGGTTAGTAAAATCTCTGAATCAAAATTAATTCTGTTTCGGAGCCAATTTGGGATTTAACCTGCAAAGAAGTAAATAGATTGGTCCCAGATGTTTTATTCTTTTGCCAAAATACATATTTAGGACAACATTTAGAGCCATTTGCCTCTAAAGCAGCCTTGATTAACAGACAATCTGCCTGTCTTGGAAAATGATCAGCAGCAGTTACAGTCAGCCAGCAAGGGTGCTTTTGTACTACTTTTAATTTAATGTTTTAAAATTGGACTACTTACTGAGAAACTTTCAAAGAGTGTTTAGTTGATTAACAACCATTTGAGCAGCAGAGAGGGGAATTCTACTAGTAAAATACTGACCATCATGGAGTTGAGATCCACAATAGCAATAATTTCTAAATCAAACCTGGAGCCATGATCACATAACAGATATGGTCTAGTCATCTGACATTAAAGTCACTGATGGATCTAAAAATATGAATTGTTTGAACTTTACTCAGTTTAAAAGAGGATAAGCACTACAAGATTTCTTCCTGTTTAAAGAGAGTTTGAATTTCCTATGTGCAGCATTCTATACTTCCCATTAGCAAATATGCCGTCCTTATGGATGGACCACAAGGGCGATGAGTAATAGAGCAATAAGTTATTTTAATGCATGTGTTGTCTGTGTTGAGAAAAATTCAATAGCCACAATTGCCCGATGAGTAATGCGTAATCACATTTTCCCCTTTAGATCATTTCCACACGTTTCCACAGTGCAGCCTCTTTTCCTCTCCACTCACCTACGTATCGCCCCTGTATCTATTTCAGCCAACATCCGTAGCGGCTGTGTTTCTATGGCGACGGGCTTCGCAACAGGTCTGTGGGAAGTGAGGGAGTGTGCATCATCAAAGGCCAAATTCATCTGCCGTCAGAACCATAACACGACTGTGAGCCCCGAGCTCCCCGTCCCTCAGCCCACCCCAAGCCTTAGCGGGTCCTGTCCCAGCGGCTGGAAGAGCAACAGCAACCTGCGCTACTGCTATAAGGTTCGTTCCAGAAGTAGACAGTGAAGTTTTATTAAAAAAGAAATGTAAAAAAAGAAATAAAAGAAAACACTGTTACTTCTTTTCCAACAAAGCAGTGTGGTGCTCATACTTGTGTTGGTGTGGAGTTAGTTCTATCTTGGTGCCTTTTGAGAACCAGCCTACATTTTGACAGGTATTACGTAGCATTGCTACATAGAAGAAGAAAATCATGGCAGATGGAATCTGTGGGTTGCATCCGCCAATGACTGGTGAATTTCTTGCAGCAGACCCTCCCATTGCCACTGACGTCATTGGTTCCAAATTTGGGTTGAGCAATTTTGTGGTGCTATGCTGGGACCAGGTTTTTTGCATTTTAGTAGAAATGTGTGGAACCAGTTCAAGATTTGGCACCAGTAAGAGAAACACACCAGTGAAAAGGCAGAGTCCTGATCAGACATTTCAGGCCAATTTTTACTTCCGGAAAGTAAACTGCCACTTATAACATAAATCATGTGTTCAGTAATCAACAAGATTAGTGTTGCACATGTAATTGCACTGAATTACACCTTCATCATCTCTGTTCAGGTGTTTCATTTCTCCCAGCTGGAGCAGAAGTTAACTTGGATGCAGGCTCATAATTTCTGCAGGAAACATGGAGCCAACCTGCTGAGTATCAGTGGCCCTGAGGAGGAGCACTTTGTTCTGCAGATCCTCCATGAGGCTTTTGGGTGCGTGTGGGTTGCTGTTTAGATGATATGCCACAGTGATGATGGTGTGGATAGTGGTGGTGATGATGATGGTAATGATGTGTCCCACAGGGAGTCAGAGGAACATGAGCAGCACTGGTTCTGGATTGGACTGAATCGCAGGAACCCCATGGACAATGGCAGCTGGAAGTGGAGTGATGGACTGGCTGTGAGTTATTACAACATGCAGCCTACATGTGCTGATAAAAAATACTTCAAATACAATCTGTTTACTCTGTGCTTGTGTCTCAGTTAACATACCAGAACTTTGGTCGGTACTACTACAACATACGGCAGTGTGCTGCGGCAGACTTGGGGAGTATGACCTGGCTGGCCATGCACTGTGACTCTGAGTTGGACTGGATCTGCAAGATTCCTAGAGGTAGAACAGCTGTGGACCTTTTTTAAGAATAAGTCATGTGTTGGATTGATAAATACTGTCAAGGAGCATATATTTGTTTTGTCATCCCACCTTTTTTCTCTTACTTGTGTGTTTTTAGGTAGTGTTGAGAAGGTACCAGAAATCACCGAAGGTCCGTCTTATTTTCTTAGCTTTCTTTTTTCCCCTCTGAACATTAATATTTATCTCCTGTGTATTTATTTCAAAACCTTCCTTTTACGTGTCACCATGGTCTTTTCATTTTCTGTTATCAGGCACCAGTTCGCCTGAATGGATTGGCTTCCAGGAGGCTGAGTATAAATTTTTTGACCACCGTACCACTTGGGACCAAGCCCAGAGGATTTGCACCTGGTTTGATTCTTCATTGGCCTCCGTTCACTCAGCAGAGGAGCAGACTTTCCTGGCCAACACACTACGCAAGGCACAGTGCACTTTTAAAAAAATGCTCTTCATCATTTACAGGAACTAATTTAATCCAAAAATGAAATTAATTGTCTTGGCAAGCAAGCAAAGTCCAGCTTTATCATTGCAGAACATAAAAATACACTATGTATAGCTACAGTCAATTATATAATTATACATTTACTATACTACTGTGGTATAAATCTGTGGTACTCTTTTTCTATAGACAGGCCTCTCATGCCTAGGCACATTTTTTCACAGTTTGTATCTCATCTTCAGATGTCAAAGGTAGAGGGTGACTTCTGGTGGCTGGGGCTTCACACCTACGAAAACGATGGCCGTTTCCGTTGGTCCGACCACTCTGTGTTAAATTATGTGTCCTGGGCTCTTGGCAGGCCGCTTCCACTCAGCCGTGATCGCAAATGTATCTTCATGTCAGCCACCAAAGGTAAGAACAGCTAGAAAGAGACATATCAAGAGGCTCAATCAAATACAGAGCATTTCAGTGAGCTTGTGCCTTTCACACCCAAACAGAGGACTGGGCTGATCAGAAGTGCCACTCTGACCTGCCTTACATCTGTAAGAGAGTGAATGTCACTGGGACCATTCCTCCAACTCCATCATCCCCCCATCCACCATCAGGCTGTCCTGATGGATGGGCTTCCTATCAGCATAAGGTAGAGCTAAAAGGATAACAGCGTAATGCATTTATTACATTAATTTGTATGAAGGATGCAGGATGTATAGCCAGTGAAGCACAAGAAATACAATAACAACAGTACGCATGTTATATTTTAGGCATCCTAATGGAACTTGGCCATACTAAACCAGAGAAGTCTTTTTCTTATGTGTGCAGTGACATTGTTTTTTTCTTTTTGTGTAGTGTTTCAGAGTATTTGATCAGTCAAACCGGGTCACATGGTCTGCAGCCAAGCTAAAATGTGAGATGCAGGGAGGTGTCCTGGCAGTGATATCCAATCATTTGCAGCAAGGTAATTAAAGCAGAATACAGCTGGCATACAGTCAAAAGTAGGGGGTGGAGGAGGTGCATCATGAGACTGTCATGCAACATATTCTCTTCCTCACAGCTTTTGTCACCACCTTGCTAAAGAATGCTAGCACTGAACTTTGGGTGGGTCTGACTTCAGACTCTAAAGTTAATTTCAAATGGGCCAAGGCTGGCCTGCTCAGCTACACAAACTGGGCACCTGGAGAACCTCTCGACAACAGCGGACCACACCAGAACAAGACGCCGGTACTCACAACACTTTTCATGTCATGCCTTTGTCATCAATCTGTTCCTCTTCTGAATATTTCACTGCCACCCTTCAGGGAAACTGTGTGGTGATGTTTCATGAAAACCGGCAAAAGAAAACAGGCATGTGGGCTTCCCGAGCTTGTGAGATGGAAAGTCATGGCTTCATCTGTCAAAGGCAACAAGGTGTGATAATAGCCTATTACCATAACAATGTAATTAAGAAGTGCAATAATAAGAAGGGCATATTTTAGTTAATCATCATATCTGACTTCAGACCAAGGTCTTCCTCCGGCTCCGGCCCTCATTCCTGCCTCCCTGTCTAAGCCTGTGGAGTTGGGGGGAGTGATGTACCGGGTAGTGGAGAAGCGCCTGGATTGGACTGGTGCTCTGCACCTCTGTGAATCTTTGAATGGGACCCTTGCCAGAGTGAAGGATCCCTTCCAACAAGGTTACCTCACACTGCTTATCAACAGCTTGCGCCGGCCAGCCTGGATTGCTCTCTACAACTATGGAGTGAGCCTATTAACTTACTTATAAATCATTATATTTTATAAATACAAATACAAATATCAGTACAAAAGCTTTTTATCAGTGTGAGAGAAACTGCAGTGAATTGCTTATTATTCATTTTTATTTTTTTTTCGGTTCAGGGAAGGAGCTTTACCTGGCTGAATAATGAAGAAATCATATATTCAAACTGGAAAGACGGGGAGCCTAGTCAATTGGCTGGATGTGGTCACATGACCACCACAGGGCAATGGACTGTGACTCCCTGTGATATGAAACTGGATGCTGCTATCTGTCAAATGAGTGGTATGTGTGTATAACAACCAAATAGAGTATTATGTTAAAAGAAATCCTCACGACAAGTTAGCAGGACTCTATGAATAGTCTCTGACAACATTTTGACTTACATTCAAATGTTTTGTTTTTGCCAGATGAGCCTGTGATTCACGAGTGGATCTACCCTGGCATGTGCCCCCAGTCTCTGGGAAAGTGGGCGTGGGTGCCTTTCAGAAACCACTGTTACGCCTTCAATCTGCAGCTGCTTAAACTTCAGGAGGACGCACATAGATCCTGCAAAAAAAGTACGGAAGCCTTTCAGAAGTCCTACACCTCGACTGGTCTCATTCTGCTTAGATTCCTGCTGTACTGCTTGTACAGCTTATAACACTAAATTGAAAACCAATTAAATACAAAAGCCCTGTCCTTCTCCACAGCAAACATAATTGACAAAATACATCAATACTTCTAAATTTAGCAATGTTGTCATTGAGCCTGGGGCAGAACTCTGCTGTCTCCCTACATGATCAATTCTGTTTGGTCCCATCTCTGTTTTTTTTCTTTTTGTCTCTTCTAGTTGGAGCAGAACTTCTCTCTATTATGGATGAGACAGAGAATGGATTTATATGGGAGCACATCCAGAGCTATGCAGAACAGGCACATGGAGCTTGGCTTGGCGTCAGCGTGAAAGGTCCAACATTATTGCCTCAGACTGTCCCTTCCATGTCGTTCTACAGCAGCAGATTACAAATCCAAGCTTACTGATTTGAGACTACTTGTGGAAGGAAAATGCTTGCAGATTATCTTTTGTAATTCAGTTTATTTAGTATAATTATTAAAAAATGAATTAAGAAAAGGAAACCCAATTAAGACTGCATCTCTCATGTCAGTTAAATGTAAACAAAGTGCTTTATTCCAGAAATGTTCATTTACTATGTTATTATCAGTCAGAGTAATTAGATAATTTGAATGAAATGCCATAAAATATGCTTGTTGAGATAATGGGAAGATTAAATCCAATACTGGAAACAAAAATTTTAGGCAGAACTTGTTTTTCTTTTATACAAAACTAAAGACGAAGTCCTTGAGAATTACCCTCTTAATCTGTTTGTGTTCATGTTCCTGCCACAGGTAGAGGTCTAGTATGGTCTGAGGGTGCAGAGATGTTATATACCAATTGGGAGGGGCATGATGTCGCTTCTTCCGTGCTCTCTATCAACTCCTGCTTCTGGATCCAGAGCAACACTGGTCAGTGGAAGCCGGGCTCCTGCAGAAATCGCACACATGGAGTCATCTGCAAACGGCCTCGCAGTAAGCACACACAAGTTAATTTAACCAAGAGAAGTCATGTTGAGCACCAGCCGCCAGTCATTGGTATTTAATTATTTAGTATACGCTTATCTAAGCCCTTAAGTGTGTTGTATTGCTAGAGGAAATAACTGAATGATGATGCAGATTTCTGAATACTAGAACAATGACTTTATTCTGACTGTTCAATATTCCATTTGCAGGTGTTGAAATCCTAATTTCAAACGGTAAGTTTGGTTAACAACTGCCAAGTTATTCAGTTCATTTGAAGCCATCAAGTGAATGGCATACGCTAATCCAGATTTCCATCTCGCCCTCTCCCTCTCTACCTAGTAGATAGTCACCGCTTGCCCACACTGATTGTTGTTATGGTGGCGGGCCTGTTGCTGGTGATGCTGATAGTTGGTGTGATCTTCTTCTACCGTCGTCGAACTGTTGGATCGCGGGGCTCTTACGAGGGGGCCCGTTACAGCCGCACCAAGTCCACCAATGCCGAACAG
>VUQS01032386.1:3358-14666 GCA_015108495.1 Heterochromis multidens | reverse complement strand
TAAAAAAAAAAAAAAAAAAAAAAAAAAAAAAAAAAAAAAAAAAAAATAAAAAAAAAAAAAAAAAAAAAAAAATAAAAAAAAAAAAAAAAAAAAAAAAAAAAAAAAAAAAAAAAAAATTTTAAAAAAAAGGGAAAAAAAAAAAAAAAAAAGAAAAAAAAAAAAAAAAAAAAAGGCTTAAAAACAATGTCTGTTTAATTGCTAGTGATGGACTGGGAAGAACAAGACAGGAATTTAAATTTTAAAAAATAACTTTAAAAAAACAAATTAACTAATTTTTAAAAAATGAAAAAAAAAAAAAATTTTTTTCAAAAGATTTAAAAATTTAAAATTTAAAACAAAGTAAAAAATTTTAAATAAAAAAAGACTTCAATTCAAGTAAAAAAAAAAATTATATTTTCAGTATTTTGTAGTCGATAAAATATGGAACTAGAAAACCAAATATGACGTGATTATACAACCAACTGAATGCCTAATGAACCATCGTCAGTATTATGTGAATACAGCTGAAAATTACACAATTGTTTTTGATGTATTTCTAATAATAACATACAGAAGGTTGACAAACTAAAGGAAAATCCTGAGCCCTTAATTTCCTATAGTGGTGGGGAATCTTTCTCCTTAGAGGGAAGGATCACTGAAAATCAGCACAAAGTTGTTTTTGTCCTGATGCGATTGGTCTCTTCCGGGATGAAAGTGCCCCATTCATGGGACATGAGGGGTCACATCGAAGTGTGATGAGTGTAGAAGTGCAAAAGTGATCTTCACAATATGCAAATCTCAACCCTATTGCATCATATTCAAATCACTAAATGAGGGAATATCCTTTGGAAGACTGGTATTCCCTCTGTTAGAGTTCCAGAGACTCGGAACATTACATTCAAGTTATAGAGTAGCTGTCTTGATGGCAGAATACCGCATGTTGATTTTTCCTTTAATTTGTCACCTGTCATCAAAATCATCAAAATGCAAAATCTGTTGTATCCATTCCCATAAATTACAAAATCATGCATGAATACAAAAACACACAGAAACATGGAAGCACAACCTTTTTGGTAAGTTCAGCAAGATGCAAAGAAAGGTTATTTTAATATTTCTAACAATAAACAATAGCAATATGTTCAAAACAGCAACTATTCCCAATTTGTACCTTTTTTTTGTTATATATTTTCATGACTGCATAATACACACAAACTTGGCATTTATTTTTTATTTTATTTGTAAGAATTCTTTAATAAGCAGATGTTTTATGGCAGAAAGTCAGGGATTAGAAGCAGCTCACGTCAAGTTTGATCTTACCTTGTCGTTCCACACTCAGCCCTTTCTCCTGTTGCAAAAAACATTAAAAAAAACAAAAAAAACAAAACAAGAGGGACATGTTATATACTATTTTCTTTATGGTACACATTATACAGACTCCAGTCAGTGTCCAGCCTCACTAAAGGGACTCAAGACAAACAACGTCACCATTGAGGGTTAGATGAATAAAATGGTGCTAACACCGTTCATTGAAAAAGCCTCAGGGGAGCCAAAGGGCCCTAAAGGGTTACAGAGCAGAGAAATGAGGGTGGCAGCTGCAGTGTTTGTATGGTGGGTAGGGAGGGGTCCTTCAGTATTGAGACTGAACAATGTCTGTGCTGGCTCACTGAGCCTTTTGTTGTGGGTTTCCAACCACACATGCACATGCTTATCCTTGCATTCTGATAAACCTAAGAACAGGAGAGACATCATGTAAGGGGGTATTTAAAAAGAAAAAAAGGAAACAATGGCATAAAGGCACTCCGACATTATTTATTTATTATATATTTACTCCACCTAACAAAGGCAGAAAGAGTGATGGCTAACTCATTGCTATCATTCTAGCAGGTCTTTGGAGCATTCAAGTGAGGAAACAACAGTAAGTCTGGTGTGAAATCATTTCACTGAGTGATAGCCCTTTCTACCTTTAAGCAACCTCAAAATTACAGAGCAAGCATTCCTTGCTCAAGCATGAGCAAGAAATTCTAATTTGATTTTTGATTCCTCAGTGACACAGGAGATATCTAGTCTAAAAACACAAGAAGTGACAAGAACAAATCATATTTCACAGAACAAGGAAATTGGTGAGTCTTTATCTGGAAAACAAGGGCTGGCAGATGTCCCAGCACAATCTTGTCTAGTGCCAACACTTGACATTATGTTTTTATTAATACATGCAGCAAGATGTAAACGCCATGTGGCACTCACCAGTTTCATCTCATTCCCCTCTGTCATGCTCCCACGCAACCACGCACATACACAAACACGCAACTCTGAGTGTGAAGCAACGAGTTAATGAGCACGACTCAGCCCTGATTGATCACCTGAATAATTAAACATGGGTGGTACCTGGAGGCGCCATATGCTCTGTTCATACATTCTCTCAGCTGTGACACCACGGACACTGAATGATAATGTGATTGTTTATGGGTATAAGAGTCTGCAGCTGATTGCTTGCCACATGACTTGGATGCAATCACAAGGACAATCTTAGGTCCTGAAAATATAATAAATGCTTAAATAATGAATATAACCTAAGTGTGAAATCTATGCATGGACGATGCAAGGACTCAGCTGGCTGCACCTTGTGTCCTTTCCTATTAGGTGAACCCCTGGTGCAGGAGCAGCTGCATATATGGGCCTTGCTTTGGTCCTGCTGATTGACTGGGCATAAACTGTTCACGGCTGAGGTGACAAGGGGGCCCTTGGGGAAGCAGGGGAGCCAAGGAAAACCTCTCTCTTGCAGCCTGGAAATAGAAACCCTCCCTGCGGCTACACCATACAGAGACTAACCGGATAATACTTTAACCACTGGAGATAAGTAGAAAGTGGAATGAATACCTCAAAGTGAATAGGGTCTGCTTTTGGGGTGATGCTTTTCCATTTGAATATCAGTTTTTACTCCCTCTGCTGCTTTTAAAAATGTCTTGGTAGATTTCTATACCTTGATTCCTTAAAGTGGCACCACTATAATCCTGAAGTTAACAGTTTTTAGAGCTGTGAATAGAATTTGTGGGTCATTACACGACAAAACACTTCATGTGTTCATGTGCACACCATTAACAGACATCTGAGACAAATCAAGAGAAAAGGCTTCTTACCTTCCCCCAGTGTCTGCTTTAGCAAGTCATGCTTGGCCTGCAGCTTAATGATGAGGTTACTACCGTTCAGGTACTCCTTAAATTTCTAGATGAAGACGTGAAGAAAGACTTTAGTGCCATTGAAATCAACTTAATTGCATTTGCTTGTGCTCAGCTGATGACTGATGGCTTTATTTTGAAAAGGTGCGCAGAGACCAGCATGCATTTACAGTTTGGACCGAGAGATAAACTCACTGAAAAGTAGAACATTTCAGTCTCCTGTTGGTTTGCTCTCCTCTTGGCTACATTGAGCTTGCTCATGTACGTCTCAGAGGCCACAGACTTGATGGATTCAGTGGAACGGCTATGTTGAAAGGCATCTGACACATCAAAGTCCTCCACTGTCAGCATGTCCTGCAGTGTTTGCATGGTGGCATCCAAAGTCTTCCTCACCTGGAGAGATGGCAGGGTGAACAATAAAGCATTATGTCCTAACCTGCGTTGATCATATATTTTGTTTTGTGTTTATGACAGAGCATCAGAATATGAGTCTAGAGAAGCCTGCAGGTCAAGCATACATCAGACCTAGTCATGAAAATGAAGAGTGCCTGGCAAAGATACAAACTGTTCATGAAATTATTGAAGGAGGCTTTTTGTTTAGGATTGAGATTGATAAAGCTCATTTCCCCTAATGGCATTCATTATCCTCCAGAACACAATTCACAGGGAGACAGGGAAGAAAGAGCTGTTGGTGCTTGCAATTCAAACAGACCCTGGTTATTATCACTTCCATTTGCACCTTTGTCTGTTTTTCTTAATGAGAAAGGCCTCTTTTCATCAAAAAAGAGACAATTTCATATATAACTTCATAGAAAACACAACATTGGCAGTGTGACAATCTAAATATATTCCCAGCCCCTGCAGAGAAAGGGTCATCAGAGAGTAATTGCAATGAGAACAGATGGTGATGTGGCCCTCCTGCTTGGTGTTTTGCCCTCCAATGGCATGATTGCTCTAGGGAAAGTGAGACAGGGCTTTCTGTTTTAGAGGAAGAGGGGGTTACCGGTGCTGGACAGACACAGATCATAATTCCTCACCTCCTCATTTTCAATCTTTAGTGTTGCTAAGCGAGACTGCAGTTGGTGGTAGCGCATCAGAAGTTCGGTCTGAACCGGCTGCTGGGCGCTCACTTGGCAAACCTGAGGACGAGGAGGAGGAAAAATTAGTTGGAATGGAATCTATATAAACTACAGTGGTAACAGAATCAAATCTTAAAAATAAATAAATAAACTGCAGTATTTATAGCATCTCACCTCGTCTCCCATGTGTGGCAGGTATTCAAAGCGCATTGGAGGACAGAACACCTGGTTATGCATATCCATGATCTTGTGCTTGTCACTGCGGGAGTCCAAGTTGTCCACTGCATTCTCTATGATATCCAGGCCCTCATGGCGTGATGTCTCCAGGTTGTACTCCGCAGATAAATAGGTCCTGAGGGTGCGTGCCAAGCTAGCATGGTAGCCCAAGTCACAGCACTGCGGAGACACAAAATTAGATCAATCACTTAAACATAAATTGTAGTAGTAAGCAGAATGGTAGACTAAAAATCAGGTGGGAAAACACTGCATGTGGTCTGTTTTTCACAAGAATGTTAATTGAAAGTTTCCAATGTGATCTTGGATGTACTCAGAAGTGTGCTCACACACCACAGTCAACAGCAATGCCATAATGTACTGACCACACCCTGGAGTACACTACACTGCTGCATCAGTGTGTAGGGATAAACTATTGAAGAATGCAACTGGTGTTTGGTTGCTCTATAAATTAAAAAGTCAATCTAGCAGGAAATGATAAGAATGCAAAAGTCTGATCATCTTCAGTATTTTCACAATTATTTATTTAATGGACTAAAACCCAAATTATAACCTGCTACAATAAAAAAAAAAAGAAGAGGTACAGTTCACAGAATTATAGGAGCTAGCACAGTAGGACATCAGGGATAATTAAAGAGCCTTATCACACAGAGCTGTATGAAGTAACCTAATTAAGAAGAGAATAGTAGTGCGGAGGTTTAGAGCGAGCTTGAGGCAACTGACAGCTCTGTAAATCACTAAGTAGACGCTCTTTAGCACTCTTTAGCACTGAGGAAGTAGTCTCTCCAGTTTGTGCGCCTCATTGCACCACTCAGTCAAATTGGCTCAGTAGATCAAACACTTAACGGAGTGAATTAGCTTCTTTTTAACTAAGCAAACAGTGAGAATACATTCACTCATACCCATATATTGATATAAAATTTAAATAAAATGATAGAAGTAATGTTAACTCCCAGTTGCACCGCAATATAATCATAGGAAGATTATATTTCTTGTGTGGTGAGCTGTGACTCTCACATGAAAAGCAAAGCCTTTTTTTTTTCTCTTGCCTGATTGTTGTAGACAAACCAGTGGAGCTTATGATCCCACTCCTTGTAGCCCAGCAGTATTTAGGGTGACATGGACTTCTCATTTTCTAGACACTGAGTCCGCAAGAGCTGCCCAGCAAAAAAGCAGGCACAGCCACGAATCAGGTTCTCAGTGTGCCAAAGTACCGCCATTGTACTGCATATAGCCTGACAAAGGTTAAGCCACAAGTCATGTGTGTAATTTTATAGAAATGCCACTGAAATCATGTCTTATCGCAACCGTCCAGGAAAATGTGCATCCATCACCGTGGCTAATGCAGCACCGTATGGCGACCTGGCCTCGGGCAAAAATTTAACAAACAGACCAGTAGCACAGAGAGAAAAGGGAAAACACAATATGACCTTCAGGTTTAGACTTTAGATGTATATGTGGATATAAGTAAAATGCAGAATATTTCCAATGTTGTTGTTCAAAAATCCTGATTAAAAGTGTCTTCATCTGTTTTCTGAGGCATAATGGGTAGCAGGTCACCCAAGGTTGAGAGGCTGGTGCCAACCACATTAATTGTATTCATGCCTGCATAAACAGAGCCTCTGCTCTCACCAGCTGACTTCCACTGGCTTCCAACCAATAGTGGTTTGCTAAACAAAGTCATCCTTTTAAATAAATATAATGAGACTTTCCAGCAAGGCTTTTGGTTAACAATATGAATAACTTTTTGTTTGAATTATCAAAAAAAACCACAGAAATCACATTTCACATACTGCAGAAGAGGGTAAACTAAGTTTTTTACGAGTGAAAATTGAGTTTTCACTTGTAATAATTAAAGTACAGCTTCTTAAGCGTCAGAAAGGCTGTGTCCTACATTCTGATCCATGAAAGAAAATCCCATAGATACCAGAAAAAAAAATTGTGTCTCTGTGTGTATGTGTTTGTGTCCTGGGCCATGTTTTTTTTACTTGGTGACAGTTAGAGGCAGACAGTTACAAGGACATGCTGTGTTTGCCCCAGCAAAGCTCCCACAAGCAGTATCAACAAAAACAAATGAACCACAAAAAGACTGAGGAAGAGGAGAGCAAGCAGACCGAGCGGAAATCATTCTGTCAACACTGATGGAGTCGCTTGAAATCATCAGTCAAAAACGTCCTTCTGTGCTGAAATACAGAACATCACTAAACTAGATTTAATGTCAACAGCAGTTAGTCAGCAGCATATCAGTGTTAGGTTTGTTATTAAGAAATAATCCCCCCCAAAAAGGGTGCTAAAAACACTTTATTGGGGCCAACAGAGCAGCTTGAAAACAAGCAGCTAACAAGCTAAGAGTGAATGAGACAGGAACAGATGGAGAGAAAAGTGACAGTGCTGCAGTGTTAAATCAACATCTGAAATCCCAGCTGAGAGATGTAAACAAACACATGTGCTTAGTGTATACTTACATCAATCATATCGGAGACGTCATGGATGTAATATTTTGCAACCACAGCATTTGTTGCTGCCAGGTTCAACAAATAGTCATTCCGAGCTTTTGTGCATTTCAGCTTATTCTCTGAATACTTGGCCTGCCTCTGGGGAGATAAGAAGAGACAGAGCAGACAAAGGAAAAAGAAAAACATCAGTGCTGTAGGGGGATCATCAGACAGGTAGAAATGGAAGAGAAAGTTTGGAGAAACAGGCACCAGAGAAACTGCCCCTAGATAGTAATGTATTAAATGGCACAGCCAGGCTCACATCTAGTTATTATTCCCCCTCTAACAACAGTTAAGTAGAAGACATCTCATACACATGAAGTATTAATTAATTTAGCGAATTATGGTATTAAAAGAATATACTGCACCAGTTGTCACATTATTAAATAATTTGTTTATAAAAACTGAAGTCTCAAAATGTCAAATAGGAATTTTTTTTAATATAATTGATAGCCTTATGTATGTGTTGTTTCATCCTGTTTCCTGTCTTTATGTTTAACTAATTTCTAGCTCCAGCTAAGTAGTTATTCTGTAGATATCAAACAGACCAAACAAGTATTTTGAAGTTTAGCTAACGTGGTTGCTTTTCTGTCAGCCTATATTCCAGTGTAAACTTAGATAAACACCTGCAGTTGCATCTGTTACTAAAATAGGAGGAAAAGAAACGACAAAGTGACATTTTGTACTTAAAAAACAGAACACATTGCTTTTATACCTAATAGCGTTGGAAAAGTAGCCTCACACTTTAATGATTCAGGCTCAACCCAGAAAAGCACTGCTGCTGTTTGAAATACAACAAAAGCACCATAATTCTGATGCAGAAGCTTTTTTGGACATTTCACTTTGCAGGGGCATTTTATTTCTGAATTCACAAAGCCATTGTGATGCAAATTATAGCAAGAAAAGACATTAACTTTGCATTCCTTCCTCTTCCAACGTGTTTGCCGGCAGAATAATGAGACGAAAGTGTGGAAACCATTCACAGAAAAAAAAGAAAGACAGACATTCATCTCCACGTTCCGTTATAAATAGTGTGTAGCTTCCAAGCTAGGCAGCATCTCTGAGGATATCAGCCTGAGGATGGAGAAACACTGCTGTACTGACAGTCTTTTGATTTTCTGCAACTGAGAGATGATGGAAATTTAATTTGCATGAAGAAATCTAAGACGAAGATCCAGAATAAAAAATGCATGGGGGTATCTAAAGTTCAGCATGCTCCTGAAAGCCTGACACCACTGGCGAAGAAGGCTTTTCAAAAACTAGAAATCTGAATAAGATGGAAAGGGACTGGGGTTATTGGCCGAAAGAACTGCTCAGTGCGTATCTGGCTGCAGACCTATAGTATGCTCCTGAGAGTTTCTGTCTAGCTGCTGGTCTATTCGTCTCTCACTATTTCCAAGTACACCCAGCAAAATGAGCTGGCTCTCCATGTACAGAACACTAAAATTTATCTTCATGAGAAACTGCTTAATGGTTTTTCCTAACCTAAATGCTCAACTGATGATTCAGGATTTATCAGCACATTTGCTAAGCCCAAACAGAACTGTGTCTATGTAAACAAACGGTGCTCTTCTTATATATACCTTCTCCTTCATCTTCTCAATTTTCCTGACGGAGCTGCGTCTCGGTTGGCGGTCCTCGTGCCGGAGGAGGTTGACGTTGAGATCTCCCGATTTGCTGAACTGCTTCTCTTCCTGCTTCTCAGCGTCTTTCAGCTTGCTCTCTGCACTGATGCTCTCAGTGTGGTACATGTGGTATGTTTTCATGACCTGCAAGAGGAGTATGACAGATGAACCTTTATATGGTTAATCATCATAGCCTTTTACAATATTAATTATAAACTAAACTTACAGTTTGAGAGTGATAAATCTGAAGATACACTGGTTTCATGTTCCACACACATTTCTATATTATACCTTCTTGCAGCTGTTTTTTAGATTTATAGTGTACAAGCAATTTGCACTACTCTTTTGCACAATCTCAGTCTTAACTTTTACTCTTCTTTAACTGAACCTCGTTTTTATTTTCTTTGTTTTTTATCACTGTTGTATATATAAACATTTTTGCACTCACAGTACAAGGCCCTCACTATGTGCCTATGGCACTTTTACTTTAACTATGTTGTTTATTTATTGCAGACTATAGTATTTTTATTTTTTATTCTGCTGCTGTAACACAATAATTTCCCTTGTGGGATCAATAAAGTATCTATTTATCTATCTATCTTATCAGCGAAAGGTGGGACACACCCTGGACAGGTCGATGGTCTACCATCGAGTTAACACAGAGAGACCGACAACCATCCACACTCACATTTACACCTACAGCCAATTTCAAGTTGCTTGAAATAGCAATTAAACCGAACACATCTATGTCTTTGGACTGTGGGAGGTTGCTGGGGTACTCAGACAGAACCCACACAAGCACAAGGAGAACGTGAAAACTCCACACAGAAGAGACCCAGCCAGCCAGTGGATTCGAACACTGGACCCTCTTGCTGTGAGGTGCTACAGTGCTAACTATTGCACTACCATGCTGCCCCGTTATTAACAACTTAATCACAGTTATTTACCATTAACCGCTGATTATTGGAATAAGCAGGTTTGGTGATAATTAACTCCCTATATAAAATAATACACTGTGAGTAGACTATGGTACAAGAGTCTGGGACAAAACATATATTAGTAGTAGTATACATTCATTAGTATTTTTACTCAATTTGAGCACTCAAAGTGCTTTCTTACTATAAGCCTCATTCACCCATTCACACACACATTCATACAAGCGCTTTCTTCTGTGCCTAAGTACGTTTAACCTAATGCTCACACACTCAGGCGGATGCATTAGTGTCGTCTCTATACAAAATCTGGTTTGATTTTAGCTTTTTTATGGTGGCCTGGAGGATCAGTTTGGGGTATCAGTACAGAAGTAACACAGATGTCACTACATGTGGAATATTTTAAGTGGATTCAGGGCCCCAAAGTTGTCTGTGGTTTAGACTTGGCTGTCAAATCTCCAACTCACCCCCTCTTCCTCTCCTCACTGCTTTCCTGGCCTCTCTTCTACAGTAATTCCTCATTACCTCAGCCTTCTACAGTTTTGGCTCTTTGGAGGAGTAGAGTGACAGGATTTTTTTCCTGTCTTCCCTGGAGTTACTGTACCTCTTCACTTTGATCTCTACTTAGACACTTAAACTTTTACACCCCTCTCCCCTTGTTCAGCCTGATGGGGACAAGACCGTAGTGGCAGAAAACCCTCATTAGACAACACAGGAGCACCACTTGTCTCTCTTAACTCATCGCAGATGCTAGGTGAGAGTCTCTTCTCGGAGGCCCATTCTTAAGTCTCTTAATGAAACATCCACATGTGAAATGCATCTTCAAACATTTCAGCCATTCATGATTTCCTATGAAAACCACAGGATGTCAGCATAAACAGTTATTTATTTGTTTCCTGCAATCAAGCAGCTTGGTGCTGTGCTTAAACAGTGGGGTTCTTTTTATCTGCATGAGACCGCATGAAACCGCTCACCAAAACCACATGTTTGCTGTTGGGTCACTCACAACTACAATCTTCCACTGACCTCAAATGATATTAATGTGATTGGAGAGCAGTTTGTGCATTTGAAAAATTGTAAATGGTATGGGACTTATATAGTGCTTTTCTACTCTATTTGAACACTCAAAGCGCTTTCTTAGTACAACCCTCATTCTCACACACATTTAGATACAAATGCTTTTTTTCTATACCTAAGCCTAGCCGCTTTGAACCTAACATTCACACACTCACACTTCGATGGAAGTATTGGGGGGCAACTCAAGGTTCAGTATCTTACCCAAGGATACTTCGACATGTAGACTAGAGGAGTCAGGGATCAAACTGCCGACCTTCCAATTGGTAGACAACCTGCTCTACCTCCTGCCACGGCCACCCAATTCTGTCACTACTCTCCAAACATGGTTTAAAACCGATCTTTGCGTAGTGTTTGCTATAGGTGTGTTTTATCATTTATTTTGTCTCTTAAGTAAGTAAAATTATTATTAGTAATAATATTTAGATATTATTAGGTAAAGCATAAAAAAGTAAATCATTTAGCAGAAATCCACCACATCCCTAACACAGGGTTAACAAAGAGAGACCCAAACAGGCACGTGGTTAACAAACAAACTCCACTTTGTACTGTCACCTTCCTGCTCTGAGGTGACAGTATTAAGCACTGCACCACCACCATCATATTACTTGTATTAACGCATGAAAGTGTAGACACCATTTTATTACTTGCTTGAGGTAGAGCTTGTGATTCTTTTTTTTCTTTTTCTTTTTTTTTTTTAAAAATACACAGATT
>VUQS01032385.1:0-14808 GCA_015108495.1 Heterochromis multidens | reverse complement strand
GTGTCAGTAATATACTGATCGTGTATGTGCTTTAATTTAACCATTATATATTACATACTATCGATAGATTATTTCTGTGTGAAAATAATAATACTCAATGGCTCTGTTATATTTGCTCACCCAACACTTGTTTTTTATCTACACTCTCACTTTCATCGACAGATTGTCGATATTGATGATGGACAGTTCAGCTCCTCAGAGGGTAGTACAGTGGATGGCCTACCAGCAGGAGAGGGAGGAATTTCTGTAGACTTGGAATTAGAAGAAACTATGGATCCAGATGCCTGTTTCCCTGCTGGTGAATCTACCACTTACCTAACCTTAGCTTTAATCTGAATCTGCATTTTCCCTGACTAAAACACCATGTCCCCATTGTCTCTTCTCAGTCTGTGTGCAGACATTCCGTTGTTGTCAAGTAAATGTAGATGTAGGCTGGTGGAAGATATGGTGGACACTACGAAAAACCTGTTATCGGATAGTGGAGCACAACTGGTTTGAGAGCTTTATCATCTTCATGATCCTGCTTAGTAGTGGGGCACTTGTAAGTTTTTGCATAAAGAAAGATAAGTTGCTTTTAGATGTCTAATTTGGTTTCTTTTGTCTATTTATATGATATACTCTATCTGTGATCTCTCATCAGGCAGCTTTCTCAAAAAGCTCATGTTTAAATAGTGTTTCATTTAATATTACTGAATCAGTCTCTTTTAATGGTTTGTTTTCACAGTTGTTTTGGGATAGATCCTGAGATATTTTCTGCAAAGTACTATTAATATTTTTAATGGAAATTTCATTATGTGCATGTTTACACTTGTATTTACACTTACCTGTCTTCTTCTTCACATTGAGGCATTTGAAGATGTCTACATTGAGCAGAGGAAGACCATTAAAACAATTTTGGAGTTTGCAGACAAAATTTTCACCTACATCTTTATTCTGGAGATGTTACTGAAGTGGGTGGCATATGGATTTGCCAAGTATTTCACAAATGCCTGGTGCTGGTTGGACTTCCTAATTGTTGATGTAGGTTGAAACTTTGCTTACACAGAAAGACACTGAGTTTTTTAATAATTTCTTTGTTTTGTTGCGATATAGAATAAAACTGCACTGTCAAAAGAGTTCATGCTGTAGTCTCTGATTAATTTGTGTAATATGTCTTCTCTGCTCATTAAATATTTGTATTTGCATGTGTTCTAGGTCTCACTGGTCAGTCTGGTAGCCAATGCATTAGGTGCTAATGATCTTGGTGCCATCAAGTCTCTGAGAACTCTACGAGCTCTGAGGCCACTGAGAGCCCTGTCACGCTTTGAAGGCATGAGGGTAAGAGTTCTTGGAATTACCTATCCATTCAGAGGCACGGTGCACTATCTACCACTAACTCACTATACTAGAACAGAACATGAAACTCTTCACTTCCACTTCCACTTCATTAGGTACACCTTACTAGTTCTGGGTGGGCCCCCCCTTTGCCTTCAGAACTTCCATAATTCTTTGTGGCATAGATTTAACAAGGTACTGGAAACATCTGGTGACTGTGGAGACCAGTTTGAGATGATTTTAGTTTTGTGGCACATTATCTCTCTGGAAGCAGCCACCACTATGGTCATAAAGAGATGTATATATATCATGTATATACTCATGCATTTAAACAATGCTCAGTTGGTACTGAGGGGCCCAAAGTGTGGCAAGAAAATTCCCCCCACATAAGATAAGATAAGAAGATAAGAATAACTTTATTGATCCCAAAGGGAAATTCATATGTCTGACATAGCTCATCTGCTAGTTGTATGAGAATTATAAAGGTAGGATTTTGTCTCTGGTAGGACAGTCAACAAATTGCGTGAATCCAGATCATTACACCACAAGCACCAGCCTGAACCATTGATACAAAGCAGGATGCTTTCACGTTGTTTATGCCAAATTCTGACCCTACCATCTGAATGTCTAAATAGAAATCGAACTCATCAGACCAGGCAACATTTTTCCAATGTTCTATTGTCCAATTTTGTTGAGCCTGTGTGAATTGTAGCCTCAGTTTCCTGTTCTTAGCTGACAGGAGTGGCATCTGGTGTGGTCTCTGCTGCTGTAGCCCATCTGCTTCAAGATTCATGTGTTGTGCTTTCAGAAATGCTCTTCTGCATATCTTGGTTGTAAAGAGAGGTTAGTTGAGTTACTGTTTTCTTCCTGTCAGCTTGGAATAGTCTAGTCATTTTCCTCTGACCTCTGGCATCAACAAGGCATTTTTGCCCAGAGAATTGCCGCTCACTGGATATTTTCTTTTCTGGGACCCTAGCAATGGTTGTGTGGCAAAATTGCAGTAGATCATGAGTTCCTGAAATACTCAGACCAGCCCGTCTGACACCAATAACCATGCCACATTCAAAGCCACTTAAATCACTATTCTTCCCCATTCTGATTTTTGGTTTGAACTTTAGCAGGTTGTCTTGACCATGTCTACATGCCTAAATACTTTGACTTGCTGCCATGTGATTAGCTGATTAGATATTTGTATTAATATGCAATTGAACAAATGTACCTAATGAAGTGGTTGGTGAGTGTATGTCACTGCAAGACATAAAATTTGTTGCATGCAACCATTCCTCTCTTTCCCCAATTCTCTTTTTCCTGCTATTATTTGTCGTCCTGGATAGCTCGAATATTTTATTTACCAAGTTAATAAAATCACTTTTATTTTCAATTACTCTCTAATTATACACCAGTGATGCAGGATTTTGATTAAAGGAATAGTTTGACATTGTGGAGAATTTCTTGCTGAGAGTTACAACCCTGTTCAGCAAATATATGTCTGGAGATATCAGATCAGATATTTAGCTTAGTTTAGCATAAAGATTTGTGATAATGATAAGATAAAAGATAAAGCAAAAAACATACATGCTGTAACTTCATTGAATTTCTACTGGTCTACCCATAATGCTGTAGGATCTTTACATGACAGTGTTTAATGTCTTGAGATTATTACTGCTTTGATTTGGCTCTAAATAAATAAAAATGAATAGAATTAAAATTGAAATGCATGAAATCATTAAAAGTATAAAAAAAACCAAACAAACGGGTGGGTTCCCATTTTTTGTTACGAGCACTATATTTACTGCTGGCTTGCATTTTTGACTGATAATATATTTCAAAATTTCAAATCGAAACAAAATATTAGCTTCCATGATATGTACAGTATTTATATAGAAAAAATGCAACACTCTGCATTTCGTAGATGTAAATATTATA
Organism: Heterochromis multidens; assembly: GCA_015108495.1. Lineage (NCBI taxonomy): Eukaryota > Metazoa > Chordata > Actinopteri > Cichliformes > Cichlidae > Heterochromis > Heterochromis multidens. The sequence continues at coordinate 11,568 of VUQS01032385.1, read as the reverse complement.
GCCTTCCCTGATGACACAAGGTGATAATGATAAGTAACTGTCTGAAATCTCAAATTATCCTGAGTTTAAGTAAGTTGTGAGTAATTGCGTGTCCATTAAAAAAGATTTAGTAAAGTACAAACAAATAGTTTTGTATGGTGTTTTGTTTTTATTTTCTCTGTTATTTTTGTGCAAATTGACTGAGGTAAAGTATGTTAGTCAGTGAACAACCTCTCTTTGTGCTAACCTGTCCTTGTGTATTTAAGCAAGTACTGGAGCCAAATTTAATTATATAGTGCTGTTCACAAGTCAAAAAGTGCTTTACATAGCTAATACAAAGCATACAATAGCATACAAAAGCAATACAAAATCAGAAGATCACTGGAATTAAAGTAATAAAAAAAATAGGATAAAAATGCTGGAACTTAAAGGGATACAGAAATTAAATGAATAAAAACATAGTTGTGAAATAAAGTTAAAAATTAAAGTTAAAAGAAGCACCACTATGAGACTGGCTACAGTAATTTCTTCTAACTCTCAAGCAACAAAAAAAACAAAGCACAGTATTTACCACAATATCAAACTATTCTTATAAGGGCTACTTTATCTGTTGTAATGAAAATAAAATTCTACTCTTGTCATATCTCACACCATTACAGTATTTTGCTGTGCTATGCAAGCATGGTCTAATCAGGTTGATAACTTATGTAACTGAACGGGCAGCGTTGTTGGCTGCTGAAATCAATGGAGCAGATATTGATTAGTTGCCTTCATATTGTGGTGGTCTAGATTTACAGCACTGTTAGGATGATCATCTTTCCTCACGTGGTAGCCAGAGAATTCCCTCATTTGCATGCACAGATTCTCATGTGCGTCAGTAGTGCTACATTAGTTTCCATACAAATTTCACTGTTTTGGATATTGTTTGCTGCGTATAACATGATTTCTTTATGTTTTATGTATCTTTCTGTTTACAGTAAGCAAATTTTGTGGCATCCTCCTTCCTCTACAAGGTTTTCTATTTCAATGTTTATCTAAAATTTAGATAACTTATCTCATCAATCTCCTGACTCCTTTCCTAATTCCGGTCCCACCTTTACCATGTAGTTCGCTGTGTTGGAGCTTTGGTGTTAGTCATAGCTGTGATGAGGTGTGATGCCGATGTGCATGTTGGCACTTCAAAATTTGTCTTTTCCTGTTTTTTTTGTTTTGTTTTGTTTTTTACCATTACCAGAGTATACAATGTTGTGCATCACTTCAAAATTCTGTGATCTCTGTCTGCTGTACAGATGTCTTATGATTTCTGTGTTGATGTGCAGGTGGTTGTCAATGCCCTACTGGGAGCCATTCCCTCTATCTTCAATGTGCTGCTGGTATGCCTCATCTTCTGGCTCATCTTCAGTATCATGGGAGTCAACTTATTTGCGGGGAAGTTCTACTATTGTGCCAACAATATCACAAATGAGCGTTTCCCTGTGTCACAAGTGAAAAATATGTCAGACTGTCGGGGCATGGATAATGCTCGTGTGAAGAACGTCAAGGTCAACTTTGATAATGTTGGCATGGGTTACCTTGCACTGTTGCAAGTGGTAAGTAACTCAGTATTTTGTGTCAGATTTTGTGATAGAACAAAATGTGTTTTTCTAATTTTGTGTTACTTGCTGTATTCTTGTCTACAGGCTACATTTAAAGGTTGGATGGACATCATGTATGCTGCTGTTGATTCTCAAAGCAAGGTGATGATTTTTTTTTTAAGTATCTCAGCATTGAATTGCTTTAACTCCTGTAAAATGTCCATGTTTTATTAAAATCGTATTACACTTTCATTTTTTTAGGTGACACATTGTTCATGAAAAACATATGACATATGATTTAACAATGTTAAATTAATTTTATATTATCGTATTTTGTTTTGCCACGTAAAAGCTGCAGTAGACTACAGCTGATGCATACCAGACCTTTCCTACTGCTGCTCATTCATGATGAAAGTGCTTAACCTGCATTCACAGATTGTACTCTTGGCAAAGATTAAATTTATCATCCAGTGACAGTAAGCTGTTAGATCAAAGTTTGCAGGTGACAGACTGTACCGGACCTTGAAGTCCTAGAACAAAATTATTTTGTTTGGCTTTACAGTAATCAAATACCACACAGGTAGAGTTTCCTGTAGAATTAAACCACTCTTGAGGCACACATCAACTCAACCAGAACAGAAATCTTAAGGACGTCTCTGTTTTAATGTCTCCTTTTTCTGTCAACATTGTAGCCAGAAGATCAACCAGAATATGAGATCAACCTACTTAGGTACATTTATTTTGTTGTTTTCATCATATTTGGAGCATTTTTCACACTCAATCTCTTCATTGGTGTTATTATAGACAACTTCAATCAGCAAAAGAAAAAGATAAGTATCAAATCTGCTTTGTAAACAAATTTTGGTATTTTGGCTTCCAACATGTTGTGATTTAATGTGTGTCATGCTTTCTTTACTTTGGAGGTCAAGACATCTTTATGACTGAAGAACAAAAGAAATACTACAATGCCATGAAAAAGCTGGGGTCAAAGAAACCACAAAAACCAATCCCTAGACCATCGGTATATCACTCAAACCTTGACTGCACTGAATATGAATTATCTTCATCTAAAGCATCTAAAATTTATTCTTGTTTATTTTACACGTGTGTGTCTGTTTCAGAACAAGATTCAAGGATACATCTTCGATTTTACCACAAAGCAATCATTTGATATTGTGATTATGGTTCTAATATCACTTAATATGATAGCCATGATGGTGGAAACTGATGATCAGACAGATTCCAAGAAAACTGTTCTCAACAATATAAATGTGGTATTCATTGTCATCTTCACTGGAGAGTGCTTACTGAAGATGATCTCGCTCCGGCACTACTTTTTCATGAATGGCTGGAATATATTTGATTTCATCGTTGTTATTCTGTCAATCATTGGTATGACTCACCTCTATTTACAGTTTATCTCTGACAAGTTGTTCATATTGCAGTAATCTGTCATCCAGTTTGTAATTTTTTCCTTTCTTTCTTTAGGTATGTTTCTTTCTGACATAATAGAAAAATACTTTCTTTCACCAACCTTATTCAGAGTAATCCGATTGGCTCGGATTGGCCGCGTCCTCCGCCTTATTAAAAGTGCCAAAGGAATCCGCACACTCTTGTTTGCCTTGATGATGTCACTTCCTGCCTTGTTCAACATTGGTCTCTTGCTCTTCTTGGTGATGTTCATCTATGCCATCTTTGGCATGTCAAACTTTGCATATGTCAAGAAGGAAAGAGGTATTGATGATCTTTTCAATTTTGAGACTTTTGCCAACAGCATGATCTGTCTCTTCCAGATCACCACCTCAGCTGGGTGGGATACCCTACTATATCCCATTCTCAACAAAAATGAAGACGACTGTGATGCTAACATGGAGCATCCTGGTAGTACTGTTAAAGGAAACTGTGGAAATCCTACTATGGGAATTACCTTCTTTGTGAGCTACATCATCATCTGTTTCCTTATTGTGGTGAATATGTACATTGCAGTCATCCTGGAAAACTTCGGTGTGGCCACTGAAGAGAGTGCCGACCCACTGAGTGAGGATGATTTCGAAATGTTTTATGAGGTCTGGGAAAAGTTTGATCCTCATGCAACGCAGTTCATGGAGTATAGAAAGCTTTCAGAATTTGCAGATGCTTTGGAACCACCATTACGAATAGCCAAGCCTAACAAGTATGACCTGATCAGTATGGATTTACCCATGGTGAGTGGTGACCGCATTCACTGCCTAGACATCCTGTTTGCATTCACAAAACGTGTTCTTGGTGAGGGTGGAGAAATGGACATTCTAAAGGAGCAAATGGAAGAGCGCTTCATGGCCTCAAATCCTTCCAAAGTATCCTACGAACCCATCACTACCACGCTTCGCCGCAAACAGGAGGATGTTTCAGCTGCTGTCATCCAGAGAGCATTCAGGCATTATACAAGGAAAAATCCAGGAAAAAACCCAAGGCCCCGTGACACATCCAATGTTAACAGTCAAAAGGATAAAAAGCTCATTAACAAGGACAAGCATGACACAGAAAAACTTAAAAAAACTTCTAGTGTCGATAAAAGCAAACTGACATCTTCAGCGGCCTCTCAACCTTCATGTAACAGTGTGACAACAAATGGAAAAAACAAATATGAAAAAGACAGACGTGAAAAGGAGGTTGTGAGCAAAGATGTCAAAGAACAAGATATGTAAAAGAAAATCTGCGATGCACCAAGACATTGTAATGAATGCAAAATGTTTACAACCTTTCACAGTGACTAAGACATCCATTGGATTCTCTTCTTTAGTATGGATATCTACTATGCCAAACTGGTCATGCTTACTTGAGTCTAGAGGATAGTGCCTAAAATGGAAAAGAGTTAAATTGGGCTGTAGTAAGACTGATTTGGATGGATTCAGAAGCAAGGATCCCTTGTGTCTGCTTGTAAGGACGGACAACATTACTTAGTGTTCTGAAAGGCACATTAGTTAATGCTTTAACTTGTATTGCAGCTAGTTCTGCTACCCAGTGTCTTGAATTGTTGTTATATCACTGATTGTTGTATTACTCTACTTAATTTTTCAAGCCGGAAAAAAAAAACAGGTATATGCTATTACTGAAAAAAAAAAATCATAATTTGGTTAATTGTCTTTTTATACATTTTTTTACTCTTAAAAAAGGGGTTGTATCTTCAGGTATAGGCTTTATACAGAAAAGCACTGCTTTAAGGTTAGTTTTGCTAACTAATAGCACTTCAAATCCTAGAGACAGTGTAAATGATTATGCATTCTAGAGTATGCTCCATGATTTGTCCCAATCCACCAGATGTAAAGAAGCCTTGGCAAGGCTGTTTTTTTTATACATTACAGAAAATTAACCCAAGGTCCAAACAAATCCAAGCCAAGTTTGCTGATTATGTTTGATTATCAGTGTCAAAAGCATTAACCTTAGAAAAAACTTTGCACATTGTTAAATCATTTTTTAAATCATTCACATTCCTGTGTTCTCCCTATGTAAAATTTAGACTATTGCTAAATATATAAACATTATACCATTAAACTGCTAAAATTAAAGTCCTCGATGGCTTTTAAAGCTGGAGATTTAAGTAAAGAGCCTGTTATTTGCACACTGTAGCTGATCCTGTGATAATTTGACAAAACTCTGACAGGTTGTTTTAGCAGACCATCTGTCATTTTGTCTATTTGTGCCTACTGTTTTCACTTTCTCCACTTTCTTTCTTACTTGTTTTTATTGCTCTGCATTCTATAATGAATGAAAAATATAGGGAAGATTCTTATTTATTACCTGTGAATAAATACAAAATTTGTTCTCTATTTGTATTCAAATACAAGTACTCTTGTATTTGGCCAACAAGTGTATGACACATCCAGCAGGAGCTATAAGGTGAAAAATGTAGTTGTCTATAAAAACTTAAATATGACTGGAAATTCTTATTTATAAGATATATGCTGGTGTTAGATTACTGGTGTTGATATATGGCCCTCCTGTTAAGTGGTTTTTACATAACCTTGAACTGACATTTTTAGTAAATTATGACTGGAAAAGGGGTGTTTTGTTTCGTAAACAGCTTTCTCACAGTGTACCACTAAATCTTTATTATGTTAATTGTCTAAGACAGGTGGAATATAGCTCACAATATTATGAATGACCTCAAGGATATGGCTTTTCACATCTCACATGTCCTAAGCTATTTCCTACTTCTGTTTACATTTTATATTGTGTTTGTTTTTTCAGTTATTCGCTTCCCATCACATCCACCCTAAACTCTGTCATAAACAACATTTCTTGTTCTATGTTGTACAAGTATAAATCCATTCATGTAATTACATTGTGCATGTAATTAAAACGTTCAATACTTACGCTATACTGTATGCATAATGCAAGAATGTTTTGATTACATAGACTTTAACAACTCCCATCATTTATATGCATAATGCTTGTAGTGTATAAATTAACTGCATGCAAAACAGTGCTATAACCTATTTCACTGAAAAGCTAAAGGAATAAAGATTACATGTAAGTCAAGTATGCCTACAACATTCATTTATTTTATAATGAAAATCTGCGGTCCAATTTAATTTCTCACTGTTTGAGTGAGGATGGAACTGGAGGGGGATTATGGGAAAAGCTATTCTACTAGAGTGAAACAATTTGATTGCATGAGATCATAACAGTTGTCCTCTTTTCATTAACAGTATTTCCTGGAATAACAGTGTACTATTTTCTGTCTGTTGTTCAGTCAAATTTGTCTGTTAAAAACTAATTCTGTATTTGTCTTTTTGTTATGTGTAATATGCTTTGTTAACCCATCTACAGTTCTTATATTTCTTAAATTTTGAACTGATTTTCTTTTTCTCTAAATGTATGTTTGATATACATATTATGGAGTGCAGAGATCCTAGAAATAGAATGAATAGTATTTTTTATTATTATTTCAGAATTAGTTCTCATTATTTTGAATAAGCTATATTAAGTCTACACTAAAATGACCAATAAGAACAGCACTGAGCACAACAGGGTTCATGTTTATCTCATGAACAGAGGTGTTTTTATTTTAGATATTCTTTGAATGGGTTTTTGATGGACTAAAACTGCCAGAATCAAAAATAAATAAATGACTTAGTTAAAAAAAAAGCTATTAAATTTTTAGAATTATGTAGCAAAAATAATATTAAAACTATTTGTAGTTATTAATTATTTTATATAATGTGATATAAATTGATATTTCTCATTTAATTTGCTTCTGTATTTATTTGTATTCATTCCTCTATTCCTTTGTTTTTATTTATTTATTTGTTATTCCCCACAAATTTTTCTGTATGTTCTCTTTCCTTTTTCCATTGTATCCATCTGTATTTACTTTTGTATTATTTTGTCTTTGTAATTTCCCACTATTTGTTTCTACAAGCCCATTTATTTATGCATTTCTTAATTAATTTCTTGTGCTTCAATATCCAAATAATGAGGTTGTCATTCAAAGTTGATCATGGGGTAGACGTTTCACGTGTTGACTGATCGACCTCAATGCACCTTAATGCACTTCTTGACTGATTGACACCTTAATGCAGATTAACATGTCTTGCTCAAACACCACCCGGTTACCAGTCAATGGCTTCCTCTCATTATTAGAGGAAGCCATTTGTGCTAGTGAACTGAGGCACTTAAATAATCTAGCTGAAAACAATACTGTCTGCAAGAGCTATTTTCTTTTTTTGTGGGCACAGAAAAGGCAGCATATGTCAATTAGTGGCATATGCAACCACAGAAGCTGACCTTTTGTTTTTTTATCTTATTTTTGGTATATTTATTGAAATATTTATTTTTATTGTTGATGTTGTTTGTTTTACTTTAAAAAAAAAAGCCACCCCTATCCCTATATAAACATGTCAAGCAACACTTTTGATTACTAAACATGTCTGATGATAATATTTATTACTATAATCACATCTGGTGGTGCAAGGCAGATTAATTAATACTACTATATCTCAAAGAGATTTTGTTTAAAATTTGCATTTTTTGGGCTTTGTATTATGTTCAGTTCCTCCTGATGTTATTTGAAAAATCTGAAAGTTGCAGAGTGAGATAGTCAAACCACGCCTACAGTAAGTGTTTACTTGAATTAACAAAATCTTTAATGTTAAATTTATGGAAGCCAATTGCCTACTTCAGTTTTATTTGATTTGTATTCATTTATTCTTGTCACTGACGTGGCTTGCAAGTTGAATGAAGCTGATGAGTACTTTTCAGTTGCATGAGGGTATTTCATTTTGAAAAATGCAATGTAAAGTGCAACAATGATTCAAAGGCATTAAGCATCAGCTTTTACAGTAATAGGCTGTAGAACGTTAACAGTGCTGACAATTACCAAACCACGATCAACATCTGTTTTACTTCAGAACCGATAAATAAATAAAAGAGTGAAGCTATCATGAGCTCTCTCATGTGCAAGATGTAATAAGAACTCTGACTGTAAATCGGGCATCTGAAGTTAATGTTTTGGCTCTTTTGGGATATTGATGCAATTGTGAATGTATGAATTTCATAAAACTATTTTGAGTGATGAGTTGGCTTCATTCAGAGCGTTCTTCAAAGTACTTTAGTCACTTCTCGCCAAGAAGACAGCGTCACAACTTAAAATGTGTAGGCCGGAAGTTGGTGATATTGTTATTTCAATGCAGTATGTTTCAGCAAAACATCTATGATAGAAACTAGAAACTGCTTTTTGAGAGTGCTTTGTGGCTTCTGCCGGAAACTATTAGCATCTTAAGTGTGTGGAACATTTTATTAATTATTAATAACAATCCAAATATTCATTATAGTCCAACATTGATTTTGCCTACTGTGGCTGCCTAACCCTGTGGGCAGTAAACAAGAGGCCAGTGGCAAAGTGCTGATTATTCCTGCCACTCTGTCTAACAACGATTATGTGATTATCACTTTGTACCACATCCACTACCAGTAACTATGTTATGGTTCAGATTTTGTTTCTCTGACAATCATAATAACAGTTTAGCTGTTTATGAATAAATGTTTCCCAGTATTACTCTCAGGACATTGCAGAAATTTTTGCTGTAACTAGTAAATGTCAAGATTCCTATTCTGTAGAAAAAAAAAAAAGAAGTCTTTTTCTTATACTGTTTCCTGTCAACTTAACATTTCAACTTAACAGCCAGTTTAATATGAAATGTAGCCAAAGATTGCAACTGGCATGGAGCTTCACTGACAGCAATAAGTGGGGTTAGGCCTTCAATTTGCCTGTTTTAATGACCAGTAAATCAAGAGTGATTCTGCAGATTCTCCTTGCTGGTTGCCAAGCAACATGACATCAGCCTTCTTTGTTAAACTGTATTAGGGTGGAAGGTCGGAAGTTGGTCTGCTGTCCCCACCCCTGGAGTCTCACAAGATGGGCAATAATATGTGGACATGTTTTATGTGAAAGGATGTATTGGGCTTGATATCTCGCCACTGGTATGCAGAGAGAAATGTAGTAAGAATAAAAAACATTTCAGAGAGAAATCTGAGAATGCTACCCATTACAGCTCTGTAATTTTATTTTCTGTGGATAGATGGGAAGAAAATCCCATTAGATTATATAGTGATGAGCCCCCCCCCACCCCCCACCCACTGTACTAATAGACATACACACCGACTGACAGACAATCACACATGCAAACTCACTGTTTATCTCAACCCCTAAATCGCACACACATATGCACACACATATTGTTTCCAGTGAACCACTCCCAATTCAGAGCAAGATAAACAAATATCACAGTTTACAGACAAGGACTGGACAATTTCCTCCTCCATTTTCTTTTTATGCAACATTAATTATTACAACAACACAATCACTGCAAATTTACACTCACCAGACAATTTATTAGGTACACCTTGCTAGCACCGGGTTGGACCCTCTTTTGCCTTTAGAGCTGCCTCAATTCTTCATGGCGTATATTCACCAAGGCGCTAGAAAGATTCCTCAGAGATTTTGGTCTTTATTGCCTTATTGCATCATGCAGTTGCTTCAGATTTGTCAGTTGCACATCCACAATGCAAATCTCCCTTTACACCACATCCTTAAGGTGCTTTATTGGATTTAGACCTGGTGACTGTGGTGGCCATTTGAGTAGAGTGAACTCGATGTTATGGTCAAGAATCCAGTTTGAGTGGATTTGAGCTTTGGGACACATTATCCTGCTGGAAGCAGCCATCAGAAGATGAGTCGACTGTGGCACCCAGTGTGGTCTTCTGCTGCTGTAGCCCATCTGCTTCCAGGTTCGATATGTTGTGCATTCAGAGATGCTCTTCTGTAGGTTCTCAGCTTTTACAGGATCTCACCTCTGCAGGAGTTGGCAGACTTTGAAAGCAATTACAAACATAGAAGCATCTCTCTATACACTATTAACCTCCTCTTACCTCCTAAATAAAACTTGGGGAGGAACATGCTGGAACAACAATGGTTACCCCTAGTAGGCGTTCAAGGGGGAAAGAGTTAAGGGCCATGTCCCTGCCTTATAATGTCTGTGATGACTTCCAATAAGTACAATTGTCTCAGTCTACTCAGTCTAACATTAAATTCACTGTAATGGAATCTGTAATGACAAAACACTGTTAATAAGTGGAATTGTATCAACCAACTAAGGATTTTTAGTTTGTTTGTTTGTTTTACTTCAACATCAATAATTTGTTTTGTTTTCCACAATATGCTATTCTCAAGGTTTTTCTAAAATGTGTAATCATAAACCAAATGACTTATACTTTCCTGCTTGCAAAAAGTAAAATGCGCATTAGCATTGAAAAATCTTGACATGTACATATTTGTGTGATTTATGTTAATATTTTCAAATGTAATTCCTACATTTTTTGTGTGCATCTACAGTAAAAGGATCAAATAACGCCTTCTGCTACTTAATGTCTATAAAATGAGAGTACCAATAAAATTTCTCAGCTTGTGTTATTTTTTTAGTATTGTAGAAGCATTTTGCTATACATCTGTGCATTTGTTGCTCAAAACATCACTTCCATTTAATGCAGTCAGGTCTAAAGATCTTATATTGCTTTTTAAATGTACTGGGAAGTTCCCATGTTGACGTCACCACTACCTTCAACCTAGAATTTTTAGACCTGAGTTCTAAAAGTAATGCATATTAAAAATATCAGTGTAGGTTTAAAGCCTTTAGGCTACATAGGAAGAGTACATGCATATAAGTGCAAAGCAATCATCAAATTTCAAGCAACTTTTTTTCTTATTGCAACACTTATGGAAAAAAAAAAATAAAGGGCTCATTAGCAAGTGAGCTGCTTGTATTAGTGGGCATGGTGCTTTGATCAATAATGGTCTGTACAAACCACAATGGATATAGCCATTAGAATGCTATAGCAGCATATCCCAGAGGGTCCATATTCCGTCGTCTTCCCCTAATAGGTTTTCAGATGCATTCTCTGGATGTGCAGCAATACATGCAGTATTTATTGCTCCGTGCTAAGTACAACACCTCAACTTTCTACCATGTAAATACAATTACAATATTACTGAAAATTGTATATATTTCATTTGGATTCATAAAATAACAAGAGTTACTATTAATAACAAGAGATGCAAAATTATTGGTAAAATTGTTTAGCATTTGTGTTAAATAATCTCTGTGAGCAAAACTACATGGTACAATACACAGACATTTCCCATTGCTGCACATTCAGGCTGCTCAATACCAACCTGATTTACTCTACCATTGATGTGTGCTGTAGAGAGTAATGATTATGTGCCAGAGTCAATGCTAAACAGTATCTGACAAGGCATGGAAAGGTCTCTCTTGGAACAGTTGCACCCATGCTCCAGCCATGGATTCAACACTGCATGCTCCTGCCATGGATTCAACATTGCAGACATCATACAATCAACGAATGGTGCTGCATAACATTTGGCCACCAATTATCATTGGCTGGATATATATATATATACAGTGGGGCAAAAAAGTATTTAGTCAGCCACCAATTCTGCAAGTTCTCCCACTTAAAA